>JAJIBD010034300.1:0-31456 GCA_021461705.1 Cryptotis parvus | reverse complement strand
ATTTGTCAATAATATATTTTGTAAACTAAGATCTGTGAGCTTTAAAGGGAGAAAAGTAATCATTGTATTTTTTCCTTTTTTCATCTTTATTTATCACCTTTGAAAATAATAAGTGATTAAAAGAACTTTTATTGATACAAACCCTAATATAATTGTTTATCTTGGTATTTGAATTTCATTTACTTAAATAAGAAAGTATAATAATCCTAATATGAAATATCCTTTTCCTAATTATTTGTACTGTTACTTACACAGCAAATTTAAGATTGTCAAGTGAAGATTTAAAAAAACTATATGCAAAATGTTCCTGTTATGTTGAAAGGGCCAAGGTCTAAAAGGACATCTGGCACAGGAAACAGTAATCAAGTACTAAATCACCACTCGAATTATTAGGTACAGACACCGAAGCTCCTAACCGCCACTCACTACTTTCTTTCGTTTTTCACCTTATTTTTTAACATTTTATTATACCACCGTGAGATATACAAATAAAAGATATACTAATTAAAAGTTCATGTTTGGGTTTTGGTCATACAGTGTTTCAGCACCCGTCCCTCCACCAGTGCCCATCCTCCCACCACCAACATCCCCGGTTCCCCTCCCCTCCCCAGCCCTGCTCCATGGCAGGTTCTTTATTTCTTTCCCCTTTCTCTCTCTTTCTCTTTTCCTTCCCTTCCAGACTTATGGATTACAGAACATACATTAAAAGGTTGTCTATGTGTATCCTTTTGCCTCTATTTAATGCTTAGTTCTAGGTTGGCCATTAGTACTCCCCTGACTATTATTAGCACCCTGTTCCATTTTCTGTCTTTACCTAGACTCTGACTCCCACACGTTTGTGATAATCCCCCACCTTGGCCAAGACCTCCTGGGATATGGTTCACTTGACCTTGGATATTGGTATCATAATATGTACATATATATTTATGCTATGCAAATAAATGTTATTCTGTATCTGTTCTCTCCTTCTGGCTAACTCTCGGCCTCAACATAATCTTCTCCATGTCCATCCATTTATAGGCAAATTTTATAACTTCATTTTTCCTAAACAGCTGCATAGTATTCCATTGTGTAGATGTACCAAAGCTTCTTATCCAGTCATCGATTTTCGGCACCCTGGTTGCTTCCAGATTCTGGCTATTGTGAATAATGCTGCTATGAACATAAAAGTAGGGATGGTGCTTCCGCTGGCTGTATTTGGTCTCCCAGAGTAGATTCCCAGAGTGGTATGGCTGGGTCAAATGGGAGTTCACATTTCTAGTCCTTGGAGGAAAGTCCATATTGTTTCCAGGGCATCCAGAGGAAGGCGTAGCGCCCGCCATTCCATGACAATTATACCTAGAGAACCCTAAACTCTCTACCAAAAAAACTCCTAGGAAACAATAACAGATATAGTAGAGGGGCAGGATACAAAATCAACACCCAAAAAGTCGGGGCTTCCCATATACAAATAACGAAACAGAAGAAAGGGATATTAAGAAACAATTCCATTCACAATTGTGCCGCCAGAAAATCAAAATACCTAGGAATCAACTTACCTAAGTATGTAAAGGGACCTGTACAAAGAAAAACTACAAGACACCGCTCCAAGAGATAAAAGAGGACACAAGGAAATGGAAACACATTCCTGTCTATGGATGGGGAGAATCAACATTGTCAAAATGGTAATACTCCTTAGAGCTCTGTACAGATTCAATGCTGTCCCTATGGGGAGACCCGATGACATTCTTCAAAAGAAATTGGACCAAACGCTCCCTGAAATTTGTAGCTGGAAAACAAACCCCAAGGATAGCTAAAGCAATCTCGGAAAAAGAGAAGATGGGAGGCATCACCTTCCCAACTTCAAACTGTACTCACAAGGCAGTAGTAATTAAAACAGCATGGTATTGGAATAAAAACAGACCTGTGGACCTATGGAATAGAATTGAGTATCCTGACACCCAACCCTCAAACACATGATCATTTAATCTTTGATAAAGGTGCAAAGAGTCTAAATGGAGTAAGGAAAGCCTCTTCAACAAGTGGTGTTGGGAAAACTGGGCAGCAACATGTAAAAATGAATTTGGACCTGTGTCTAAACACTCATGCACAAAAATCAGGATCAAAATGGACTAAAGATCTCAATATCAGACTTGAATCCATAAAGTACATTGGAAGAAAATATAGGAAAACACCTCCACGACATTGAAGCTAAAGGTATCTTCAAAGGTGAAACATCACTTAACAAAAGCAACTAGAAGAAGAGGATAAACATATGGGACTACATGAAACTAAAAAGCTTCTGCACCCTCAAAAGAAAAACAGTGACTAAGATACAACAGCAGTCCACAGAATGGGAAAGAATATTCACCTAATACCCATCTGATAAGGGGTTAATATCCAGGATATATCAGGCACTGGTAGAACTTTACAAGAAGAATAAAACAACCCCATCAAAAAATGGGGGAGAAGAAATGAACAGAAACTTCAGCAAGGAAGAAATTGAATGGCCAAAAAACATATGAAAAAAATGCTTATCATCACTAATCACTGAGATGCAAATCAATTTTATTTTTAGGTATGATGGTTTGTAAACTTGATAGATCAGTGACTCCCAGCTGGCATAGAAGGAGAGACAGAGGTAAAAAGGGAAGGCTGTGAACAGGAGAAGTTATTGGGAGTGCACTCCCGGACCGGCCTCTTGGTGAGTCTGGGGTAGAGCCTATGCCCTGGGAGATATCAAGCGGATTTAAACTGTTTGCAGTAAAAGTTGAAGTGAATGACCAGTGGAAACTCGGTGCTTATCCAGCTCCTGCGTAATCTGTAGGGGTTACGGAAGCACAGGATGTGGCCTGGGACCAGGAGTCCTGTCTTCCGCAGCTGGGGCACGGTGATCTCTGATTCAGGGAATGTTGCTGTCCCATGAGACGACACCACTATCTCGCTGCCATTTCACCCAAACTCCATAAAACTCACTTTAATATTTATTCTCAAGTCAAGTAGTTCTTCTGAACATACATTCCTTTTAAAGCAGAAACAATGTCTCTTTTCTAAGAATAGATAAAATCTCTTGGACTGTACACATTTGATAAATTATTAAGTTACTTTTATGGGGATCACTCCTCATAACCCCTCTAGTTTAGCAATTCCTCCGAGATCCCACACAGGTCAGGATAAGTGAACTCAAATTTAAACCTTCTAAGTCCCAGGCCTAACCTGGGAAGTAAGCATATTTTGCTCATCAAATATGAGAACATCACTGTTCCTCGATTGCAGAAAACGTAGAAAGAAAACTTTCTGAGGGGAAAGAGGGGCAAAGACAGAGAGAGATAGAAACAGAGAGAGAGAAAGGCTGGGAGGCAAGGAGGGTGTGGGAAGAATTTTATGAATTTTATATTGCTCTTCCTAGAAGTGACCCAATCTAACCTCTCACTTTCCTAAAGCCCACCTGCAAGTATCACCATGTTAGGGATGAGGATTTAGCAAGTGATTCCCTTGAGAACTATAAACATTCAGTCTCTCTCTTCTCATATATATATATATATATATATATATATTTATATAAGTAATATAAATAATATAATATAAAATATATATTAAATTATATATATTTATTATATATATGTATATATTATACTTCTGTAAATTAATTTGCAACCCCGGTAGAGAATTTGCAACCTTAGAAGAGATTCAGCTAATTTGCAACCCCGAAGAGATCCAGACCCATCTACTTAGACTCCACAGCTGCGCTGCTCAGCCGCCCCAGGAAGCAACCCATGGAGCTAATCCTCCCGGTAAGGGGCTCGGCCATCCCCTGGCTGAGTCCAATATTGCTCCAAGGGTTTGCTCATGAGCAGGAGAGAGACCATGCTGGCTGGACTCGGGAGTGGAGTTTTGGGCCCTGTCCTTTCCTCCGCCTCCATGCCAGTTTCTAAAGAGAGAGACTCCACCTACTGGGATCCCTATACAGTTCCTCCATGAAGCAAAGCACAAGTACAAATATTTCTACAGGTATACTGAATTTTTGCATAAGTACTTTTCCCAATTGTACATTTATACATAGTAAATGCTCCTAGACAGGTTTTAACTGATACTGTGTAAGTTCATGGCAAGCAGCTTTTGAGCAAAACCACACATCATGCTAATCATTCTCACATCCAGACTCCATAGTTCCTCAGGCTCTCCATCCAAGAGAAAAACCTGATCTCTCTCCCTTTAAGTTTCTTCAAAAGAGAGCCTTCTATTGAGACGCCTCATATACCATCTACATGTAAAGCTTCAAGCCACTAAGCTATTTACTTTTATGCCGCACTTAAAACTTATTAGTAATCTCAGTCCCATAACCTGAAGAATGGTTTTGGGCTCCTCTTCTTGTCTCAGCAAGTAGATGCCCAAAGCTGTAATTCTGTGCTTCGTGACAGGACCAATGGAGATGTTACCAGTGCCCACTCAAACAAATCCACGAACAATGGAATATTGGAAAGTGGACACAAAGTGACAGTGAATAAATTATATTTTGTGTGTATTTATATATATATATATATATATATATATATATATATATAAATTATTATTCTTCCTGAAGTAATTTAGAAGTATCAACACCATAGAAGTATAAAAGACAAGGCCTAAGGAGATATGTGGATTAAGTCTCCCAGCACTGCACAACCCCAGGTAATGCCTGGAATAACCCTTGAGAGCAGAGTGGAGTGACCCTGAGCACAGCCCAGAAAGTACCCCTTCCACCCCCAAAAAAAATAGTGAAGAGTTAAAAGTCACTATTAAATGAAAGTTTTAAACATGTTCGTAAGTACCAACATAGCTGATCTAAATCCACATACCAGCCTTCAGTTACTGCATTGTGCTTATTTCATGGGAGAAGAAATCATTTAAGCAAAAGGAATTCCTCTGTGGGAGTTCTCTAGTAAGCCATGTGAATGGAGCAGATTTCAAATGCAAATCACTTCAAGTTTAAGTGCATTTCGGTGAAGGGCAAAGTGGCAAGCATTCTCGTTAAATTCTCAAGCCTTCTCCACATGCAAATCTTGCTCTCTCCTCACTCTGCCTCCTTCAAATCATTGAACCCAGAGTCGAACATTCTTGATATTACAAAGCCCTGTGAATGGGAAGGGGAAGTTGGGGAGCAAAATCTTGTGGTCAATAATATAAATTGAAGCAAAAAACTTCACGTGTGTGGCAGACACTTCCCTACAGAGGATATTTCAAGTTCCAGAAGAGTACAAAGAACTTCTGGCTTTCAGGACTGCTGGGATGTGCATATGATCAAGCTGAGAAATGTATGGGACTAGCTACCAGGTGGTGCAGTCAAGCCCTAGTCACCACCAAACCTTCAGGTTTAAAAGGAGCAGATTCAGTGTTGTCTGCAGGTCTGAGGAGAGTTAGATGTCACAAAAGATAATAATACTGAGAGTATTTTGAAGAAAGCACTCTTGAAAAGTATACACCTTCTTCCCAGAAGAAAAAATATAATTTTACTACTTCACAATAGCGTTATGGGTTTGTCTTCTTTAGGTGCATTTTCCTGAGTATTTTTGCTGTGGTTCTTCTGTTGGATTGATTTCTGGGGCCACAGCCTGTGACACTCAGGTCTTACTTTTGGCTCTGCAAACTGTGGAATTACTCCTGGTGCGCCTCAAGGACCAGATGGGGACGCCAGAAAATCAAACTCAGGTTGTTAGTGTGCAAGACAAATGTCCTCATCCGCTGTGGCATTATCTCCTTTGCCCTTTTTTGTATTTTATTGTTGTTTTTGTTTATTTGGGGGCTACACTCTCGCTATGCTTAGGGATTATTTTATTCTGCCTCTGTGCTAAAATTCACTGGACTATGATTAGGGAACCATTCTGTAGTGCTGAGGACTAGACTCAGGTAAAACTGAATGTAGGCCAAGTGGCTTACCCTAGTACTATCTCTTCAGCCCACAGATGTAATTTCATATTAAAATAATAAGAACTTCCTCATGGGAGGTTAGGTTGACAAAATGGTGCCACTGGTACTAATGGTGATGGGTCGATGAGACAGCAACATTCTGGGAGATCATCTTGTCCCCAGCACGAAGACGGTGACTCATTGACCATTTGCCGTGCCAGGAAGCTCTGGGAACACTCTGTGCTTCTCCCACATCGAATTCTATTAGAAATAACAGAGCCAAGCACACGAGTTCCCACTAGTCCTGGTTCCCTCTCCCGCCCAAGAGAGTTTAAGCAACCCCGCCCCGGCTCCTCCAGGGCACAGCGTCTGCCCCCAGCATAACCTAACCAGAGGTCAGTAGGGTCCGCGACGGGATTGCACTCCAACAACAAAGTTCTACTTTATTCCTTTGTTTACTAACTCTTCTACTCAAAGCTGTATTAGAACTGCTTCTGATCTCAAATCATAGTTCATTAGTCAGCTGCTCTTTCATTGGTCACGGGCGTTAATCCTCAGGCAGACTTACCTGTGCTTACTGGTGCTTGAGAATTGTAAGAAAAAGATGTGTATAACAAAACTGGGAAGAAAGTAGTTTATTGTACAGATGGTTCCCTGAACCTCTCCATTACCCTTGAACGACTTCCTGTCTCTGTCTACTTGGCCCCGCGAGTGATCTCATCCTCCACCCACTGGCCTGTTCTGCACTGCTTCTAACCTTTGTAGGCTTTCCTGAGATGACCATTGTTTTCACCCGCTCTGACCAAATGCCTGCTCACACTTTCGTTCCTTGGCTCCTAGGCCACCCTAAACAGTCCTGTCGTCTGAACTCTAGGCTCTCTACCTCTCGGACAGCCTTGCACATGGGTGGGAGCCCTGGCTGGTTTCAGCACTTTATCCCTCTCCAGACTTTGGAGCCCTGCTCTGTACCGCCTCGTCCTCGGCATCTGAGCCTGGTCTGGAGTCTGCCCCCTTAAAAATGCCTCATGATCAAGTACTAAGCCCTGACCCAGGCGTATGCAGCTCTACCTGAGTTGGAGGTCCCCTGAGAGTGAGAGGTGGGTCCAGCGAGTCCTTGTTCTGTAAAATGGAGGAGGGTGGGCGGCTTTTACCCGTAGCCAAACCCGCCCCAGCCAACCCATTCTTACATTTGATTGTATACCTGCTTCACGGCGGAGGCTTGAAAAGTGCGACGGTGCTCTACCTCAACCTGCTGTAAATAACATTCAACTAAAGTAGTAGATCTATAATGCAGAAAGTTAACATTCGCTTGACACTTCACCCGCTTCCACACATCATTGTTCATACTAGGTCGATAGCTTTCTTAGAATATCATATTGGAAATCAGTGTAGTGTTGCAAGGTAGAATGGGACCACCTTTGGGATTGCAGGTGCTGCCTTGTCTGCAGCGGATTCAGCCCTAACCCTGACACCTGGCCATTGTCATATTTGTCCACTCAATGGTGGTCCTTGAGTCCAGATACAGAAGTACCACCTGAGTACCAATTTTCAGATGTGGCCAGAAAATCGACCACCTTTTCAATGCAATTTAACGGTAAAAAGGTCAAAGAACCATCAAATTTAGACATAAGTTAAAACTGATTTTGATTTTTAAAAAGTTGTTCGATTTGTTTACCCTTTCTCTAATAAGTGATGTCAGTACTAGTTCCCTAAAATGTGCTTAATTTTCAAAACCTAAATTTGCTTTTAAAAATGGCCATTTTAAAACCTGATATGTTAGAAATGAGTAGGAAAAATTAAAAGCCATTGAAAGAGTAATTTTGAAAACAGACATTTGGGTATTTCAAATATTTTGCAGGACTTTACTGTGCTAAAATTAAATGAACAAATCATATGTTTTTAATATACAAATATTCATATCTGTTTGATTTTAAAAGTTAGAAGCATAGTTTTGGGTGACAGCTTGAAACTCCATCTGAAAGCATTTCACTGAATTTGAACATCAGTAACAAAGGAACACCTTTATAAGGACTGTATGAGATACAGTAAAGTCACTGACATTAAATAAACATGGTTCCAAACCAAATTAATCTGGTTACTGAATATGAACAAAGCTTATTGTTTCTCTTGGCTTCCAAGTTTGTACTTCTTTATCCTTCTGATTCTACTTTTATCTTATATTAAGTGTCTTTTACTAATTCTTGTTTCCATTAAACCCAACTGTAAAAATAAAACCAGATTTAGTTTGAATCACTCGATACAAGGAAAATTTTAAATTACAAAGTATGCTCAATGAAGTTTTTCTACTAATAATTATATTACTCAAATTGTTCAATGAGTATTAAAAATAAAGTACTTTTTTTTGTTTTATTATTTGGCTAATATTTTTTTTTAATTTTTTATTTTTATTACAATTACAAAGATATACAATTGTGTTCAGTATTTGGGTTTTATACAGTGTAGCAGCACCCATCCCGCCTACCAGTGCCCATCTCCCACTAGCCCAACGTCCCCGTTCCCTCCCTCCCCCAGCCCTCCATGGTAGGTTCTTTATTTTCTTTCCCATTTCTATTCTTCTTTCCTTCCTCTCCAGACTATGGATTGCAAAACACATTAAAGGGTTGTCATGTGTATCCTTTGCCTTCTATTTAATGCTCAGTTCTAGGTTGGCATTAGTACTTTCTACAAATTGCTAGCACACTCCGTCCCATTTTCTGTCTACTCTAGCTCTGACTTCACACGCCTGTGATAATTTCAATTTTTGACAGGGACCTCCTGATGTATGTTTCACTTGACCTTGGATATTGGTATCATAATATAAAATTTCATATATTTATGTTATGTAGATAAATGCAGTCATTCTTGTAACTGTCTCTCCCTTCTTGGCTAATTTCGCTCAGCCATAAATCTTCCATGTCCATCCATTTTAGAAGTACCTTATAACTTCATTTTCCTAACAGTTGCATAGTATCTCCACTGTGTAGATGTACTAAAAGCTTTTATCCAGTCATCTATTTCGGCACCTCGGGTTGCTTCCAGACTCTGCTATTGTGAATAATGCTGCTAAGTGAAATATGCTGGTGGGATGGTGTTACTTTTAAATATCTATCTCTTTGTCTTTCTCAATTTCTTTAAATGTCTTACAATAACAGTAGAACATCACTGCCACTGTTTCACAGATTCTCTTTGAAATTACTTGTCTGACTACATATGACTTGAGACACAAATACATTCAAGTGTAATGTTTGGGGACACAATTGAATTAGCTATGGATTTAGCTTCAGATGAGGGAAATGTGGACCTGATTGACTCAAAGCAGGGAGGGAGAAGTTTTCTTTTAGAGAATTTTGGAACTATTTTACCTTTTTAAGAACTCTGAACTATCTGTAATTTTCTTCCACGGCAGGGATTATTTGCACAGAAATCCACAAAAGAATCCGCCTTCATCTTACATGATAAAATCTTGTCTTGTATGAATTCAGGTCAAACTCAGCACATTTTAACTCTAGTCTTCCCAACTCTTACTCTTAAATACTCCAAATCAGGCATCTGGATGAATATAAGGAGTTCACTCAAAAATGGTAGAAGCTCTGTATATAAAGGAACAAATATCATTCCATCATAAAGGAGCTACCTTGATAGTTTAAATTAAATTTATGAGACTAAAACCCAGCTCCTGAACAATGAACTCTCTCAAAGAGGAGGTCAAACATTTCCCAAAAACTATTGCCTTCACTATTTTGGGGTGCATTTGTATACAGTTCTCTTGAGTGAAGATTCAATCATTTAGTCTACAGTCAACAACAAAACAGGATCTCACTCCAGCTACAGGATAGAGAGCCAAGAGCTCTATGTAGTTATTCACCCACAGTTCACTTTAGTAGAGCGCACAGGGGAAAGAATTCTCCTTCCTTCCATCAGTGGATAATCATCTTCTGTCCTAAAGCATAAATTTTGATTACTCATATTATTTTAGCTTTCAAAGCTACAAGGGTTATTAGTGGTCATAAAATCATTCAGCCCTTATAAATTTTTTTTAAGATTCTAACCGCAGTATTTAAGAATCTGGCTGACAGCAGACCATTTCCCAATCTACCATTCTAACTTTTATCTTTGCTCTAGGAATGATCCCTTCCATGTCTTTTGCTATAAATCCCAAAGAGAAATAAATGATATGACTGACCTCACCAGGAGAGAATTGCTTACAGACACAAATGTTTTGTCTGTCTCTCTGTTTTTGGTTTATTTGTTATAAAGCTAACATCTGTGTGGATACTAAAATCTCTTCATCCATTCCATACTCAAGCGGAAAGAGGCAGCTACTTCTGTTGGTTTGTAAACAAAATCAAAAATCAAACAGATAAAAAAATAAGGACAGAGAAATAGTGTAGCAGGTGCGTTACTATGCCTTTATATTGAGGCTAAATTCAGCACTGTATATGGTCCTCAATCAAGGCTAGGGAGTGACTGGAAAGAGCAGAGTCAATAGTGGGTTCTGCCGTTACTGCCAATTGTGATTCTAAATCAAACAAAATATATTTGGATAAACCAATCAAATAAGAACAAAATTTAAAAACCAAAACAAAAAGAATGATTCGGTTCTTCTAAAAGAGGTGAAATTTTCCCAACCAGCAAATCAAACTTTCTCCTAATTACTACATTGATAATTTAATCTTTGAGTTATCTATCTCTCAAAATCAATGAGTTTTTAAAGGATTTTTTTTCCTCAGTTCTTTCCCAAAATATGCATTTTAGTTTACGATTAGTTTAACTTTGGCCTCTACTAAGCTAAATCCTCACGCAACAAACTACATGCTATTTTCAAGAGGCATTTTTAGGCTCCCAAGAAAATGCATTTGGTAAATCAATGACACAGCTGTACTCTTTTGTGGATCATTGCCAGTTCTTTGGAACAGGAATCTGGCTTTCAAAGAGCCCACTGAGGAATGCAGAAATACAAGCAGGCACTTGAAAGAAGTGTTCTCAAACTACAAAAATGTGTACATAATGTGAATCCATTTTTTGGAAATCTCCCACATAGAGATAACAGGTTTTAGAAACAAAATACTTCTAAAGATTATAAGTGGCATAATTATATAAGTTTTTCTTGATGCATATGTAAATTTTCCAAATATTTACTATAAGCTTGCTATTTTTGTTAGAACATTTTTTAACTTGTAAAGGAGGGAGATAGATTTACGTATGCATTATATTTGTTTCAAAGTATTTGATATTCAGAAAGAATCTCCCCAAAATAAAATTGTGGGATATCCAAAAGAAAAAAATTATATAGGCTTTGTTTGAATTTCATTTAATTAACTATGTTGAAATTGAGGCAGTTAAGACAAAATTCTGCTTCACTTCTCTTTTCCCAAGTCATACAAGTATTTTTTTTAAAGGTGTAGCTAAATGGTACTATACATGGGGCCAGAGCGATAGCACAGTGGGGTGCGGGGTTGGCTCTAACAACAGCCAACCTGGGTTTGATCTTCAGTATCCATATGGTCCCCAGAGCACCGCCAGGTATAATTTGGGAAGCGTGGCTCCAGGAGAAATCCCCTCGAACATTGCTAGGTGTGACCCAGAAAAGCGAAAAAAATCAAATTTTTGATAAATCAGTAGCTCTGAGTAAGTTGCACAGTTTTTCAAGGAATATCACTTTTATTTTTTAAGTTAGGCAATTCTCTGGTTACTAGGTATACTTTTTCCACATAAAGTCTATATTCTTCAATTGCATAAAATAAATGCATAATGCCAATATATTTCTCAAGTAAGTAGACTGGGAAATTTTCCGGAACAAAGAATCAGGAAATTTGCAGGTGAAGAAAGAAAGTGGGGCAAACAGGAGATGGAAAGCACATCACCCATGTACAAGTGGCAAAGGTCAAGGAAGTAGAAAGAATGTTGGGTTTGCTAAGGTAAAAAATATTTTTCAGAGCTGTTTTGTTTTTTTGAAAAATTGAGTCTTATTCAACAGCTGAACTTGAAAAGCAGCTTACCAGTTGTTACAGTAAATATATTCAAAGTGAATCATGGAACTACTAATGAGGGGTGAACCACTCAAGTGTACATTTGCTGTGACAACAGTTTTCCCCTTTACACATCATCCCTCTATCTATAAAAGAGCTGAAAATTAATATTTCCCTGGTTTGGCAAACTAAAGCATCTTTCAATAGTTCTCAGCAAACATCTGAGGGATTCTTGCATCCTGGAGATCATCTTGGTCATTATATTTTCAAGTGTTGTCTCTTTCAAGAATTGGGTAGATACACAGAATAAGTGATTGTAGATTCTGTGTAAAATAGCAATAAGAACACAAAAATGCCTGATGGAAAAGGGATCATGGGCTACCATTCATGGCAGATGGGAACTAATGTAAATTGATAGTGGAAGTTTTTTTTCTGTTTTGTACATGACTAACCACAAAGCCTTCAGCCCTAGAGAAATAAAAACAAGATTGGATGGTTATTTTTTTATAGTGATGATTAGTAGATCCAGATTTAAACTGATTCTTGTCTCTGATCAAAATAGTTTCTTAAAGGACTAATCTTATGGATCATATGCTATTCAGATAATTGAATGGAGCTTAATGCCTATTTCCCCAAGTATTTATTCTAAAATGAAGATCTTTTGAAAATGTTACCCTTAACATATCTTCTAATCTGATTGGCCCAAGTATACCGATATTTGGAATGAGACTATTTTTCCGTGGATTTTCCAATTAAAGAGGCTAATAATAGGAAGTTTCTAAAAGGAGAGACTAAACAATAGACTCCTCTCTATTTCTTCTCGTTCATCATCGATTTGCTCGTAGCAGGCACCCAGTAACACTTCCATATGCCCTGTCTCATGCTAGTGGAGCTCAAGGGCATCTGTTTGCCTAGTAAACAGGAAGGTCTCAAACCATTCCATCAGGTCATGGGAATGAGGTCTATAATTGTGTCCACGGCATTTAGGGATATCAAGACGTCACGGTAGCTTATGCCAGGCTCTGCCAGGGGTAAGTAGCATACTCTAGTAGTCATTCTCAAAATCCAGCATTTATTAATGAACCGCCAGCTGCCATGCGCCAGCTGCAAGCCTGGCTGTGATAGGCTGGTCTGCTGGGTGGAGTTCGGAAGAGTGAAAGTCCAGGATGTGGGAAATGGAGGCCCTCGTGGAGTGAAAGCCGCCTGGCTTGCTGTGAGGCTCTGGGCTGGATTTAAAAAAAAAACTGCCGCAGGGTGCATCTTGATGAGCCAGCCCATGATGGTGCAGGTCCGCTGTGGGGCGCTGGGCGGATTAAAAAATAAAGCTGCAGGGCTCAGAAGCCACAGCCCAGGGGGTAAGGGCGCGCTTGCCTTGCACTTCGTCGACCCATGCCGGTGCGGGGTTCAATCCTCGCATCCTATATAATCTCCAAGCACCGCCAGGAGTACTTCCTGAGTGCAGAGTTAGGAGAAACTCCTGGAGCATTGCTGGGTGTGACCCAAAAAAGAAAAAAAAGAAAAGAAAAAGACTGCTGCAGGGTGGATTTCGATGAGCCGGCTGTGATAGGCTGGTCTGCTTGGTGGAATGCTGACAAGGGGGAAGTCCGGACTTTCTTACAAGGAACCTAAAATTCACCGTATATTAAGGTACATTTTAAGATCTGCAGCACAGTTCATAAAAGTCATGTAAGACAATGTGTTAGGCTCGAACAGTTTCTCAAGTAGAAGACGCGAGTAGCTGCAAACATACTCCATCTAGTTTCTTTTATTTTCAGAGCACTTAGGGCTCTTAACATTTTTCTGAACGTTTTTACAGGGAGAGTGGGGAAATAGCTCTGCCCCCCATGTGTGAGAGTCTCTGACCAGCTACCCAGGCCGGATTGAGGAAAAAAAGCCGCGGCAGGGTGGGTGTCGGTGAACCGGGGCCGTGATGGGCAGGTCTGCTGGGTGGAGTTCTGATGTGGAAGTCCAGAAGTGGAAAAATGCGCGGCTTTTAGGAGTGAGGGAGCGGTGGTCTGGTTATTGTGAGGCTCTGCCTGAGGGGCAGGGTCAGGGCCAGAACCCGCCATGCCTCCCGACTGCTTCATGAACTGGGGTTTGCACAGGGAGAGCAAGGAACAGCTCTGCCTCATGTGTGAGAGTCTCCTGGGACCAGCACAATGGCCAGGATTGAGAAAAAGCTGTGGCAGGGTGGTAGATGCGGCATTGGTGGTGGAGTTCTGACGCGGAGGGAAGCCCAGAAGTGGAAAATGGTGGGCGCCAAGAGGTAGTCGGGTGGCATGGTGGCTCCTAGCCCTGGCTCACCACTCGGCAGAGCCTCACAACAAGCCAGACCACCGCCTCCTCACTCCACGGGTACCCGCCATTTTCCACTTCTGGGCTTCCCTCTCGCCAGAACTCCACCCAGCAGACCAGCTCTATCACAGCCCGGATCACCGGTACCCACCCTGCGGTAGCTTTTTCTTCAATCCGCCCAGGTATGCTGGTCCAGAGACTTTCACACATGGGGCAGAGCTGCTTCCTTGCCTCCCTGGGCACAGCCGTTCATGAGGCAGTCAGGAGGCATGGCGGTTCTAGCCCTGGCTCACCACTTGGCAGAGCCTTCACAACAAGCCAGGCCACCTCTCCTCACTCCACGGGTCCCACCATTTTCCACTCTGGACTTTCTCTCATCAGAACTCCACCCAGCAGACCAGCCCATCACAGCTCGCTCGCGCTAAGCTGCTTTGCAGCCGCGTATGTCATCAATAAATGCTTTATTTGAGGTGCTAAAGTGAGTTTGCCTCCCGCCGGCAAAGCCTGGCAAGCTGCTTGTTGTATATGATATGCCACCTTCCAGTAATACTGTATAGGTCATTCCCATGACCTAATATATTGGTTTGAGGGTCTTTATGTTCCTGTAGTAAGCCGATGCCCCTGGCCTCTACTGGCATGAGACAGGACATATGGCGCTATTACTGGTGCCCGCTCTAGCAACTAGATGATCAACGGGAACGGGATCGGATCGTGATCGTGGAACATCCTTTTCTTTATTCTTGCCAAAACCTTTCTTTTCTTGCTTTTCTCTAAAAATTTGGGTCATTACTCCATAATTTTCTGTGAATACTACCTCCCCAAATTAAGAATTCTGGGTCAAAATCTTTATTCTAAAATTCATGAACACTTGATACAATGGAGTTCACTCTTAAGGATAACTTGTTGGTTTAAACTGAGTTTCATTATTCATCTGGTATTCTTTAACTATTTTGGCTTAGGCAATATCTTTTGTTTATTGGTTATTTTTTTGATCATACTTAGTTATGCTCTAGGGGTAACTCCTGGCTGGGCACTCCATGAATTACTCCTGGCAGTGCTCAGAGACTATATGGGATGCCGGGACTCCGAACCCGGGTCGACTGCAGGCGAGGCAACACCCTACCAGTCTGTGCTAAGGCTCCAGTTCCCTAACCCCAGGCAACATATTTTAATCCTACCATCAACCTGTTGCTTATCCCTTTCCCCCTCTTGGAAACCTCCATCGTCAGAGATAAAATATGATGTGCATAAGCAGAAAGATGCAGGGTAAAGGAGACATACCTATCTAGCTAAGAGACTCCCAAGTTCAACTTTAATCATCAATCTAGTGAATAAATAATAGTTAAAAGGTATTACAAGCCTCTACGCAAGCACCCATGCTTGGCCTTATTCAGATCCTGAAGTTCTTGTGCCAGCTTTCTTACTACCATAAAACAAAACCTCAAAACACATACAAGTGACAACTGTGGGATTTATTAACATAAAAGTAGGAAAGAGTATACCCTCTAATTTTAATTCCATCATGTGGTTACTTTGAGCTGCTACTTGCTCTCCCTGTGCCCAGCTGTGTCGTGAGGTACCGGGGAGGCCTGGGCGGCTCTAGCCCTGGCCTAAGCCATCCCAGGTGAACCCCACTACAAGCCAGACCACATTCCTTACTCCATGGGGCCCGCCATTTTCAATACATCCCGCCCTTTCCTCTCGGTGGACAACCCCACCCAGCAGATTAGACTATCACAGCCCGGATCATCCACAGCCACCCTGAAGCTGTTTTCTTTCAATCCGGCCCAGGTATAGCCGGAACCAGACCCTCTCAGTCATGGGGCAGAGCTGCTACTCGCTCTCCTGTGCCCAGCGTGCTCGTGAAGGTGCCTGGGAGGCCTGGCGGTTCTAGCCCTCCCCCTGCCACCCCTCAGCAGACCTTCACACAAAGCCAGACCACACTCCCTACTCCATGGGGCCCACCATTTTCAGTACATCCGGACGCCTCCTCTGGGTCAACGCCCACCCAGCAGACCGGAGCATCGCAGCCCGCTCACGCGGTTCAACAATAATGTTTTTATGGGGAGGTGATCTACAAGATAGCATGCCATCCTGACGGTAAGCCTGGCAAGCTGCTCGGGGTAGCAATATTATGCCAGTGCCACAGTAACATTTTGAGATGCTGGTCATTCCCAGTGACTTAATATAATTGTTTGGAGGCTCCTTTATGCTCCTGGAGCAAACGATGCCTTTGGGTTCTACCAATAGCTCGAGACAGGGCATATGGAGATATTACTGGTGCCCCTCAGCAAGTAGATGATTAAAGGGAAGATAGTGATAGTGGATAGTGATGTCACTTTGAAGAGATGATTTATTTTCCATGCACATAAAGTATAATTATACTAGCCCTTCCGTAATGATTTTTGGTGTCATTGGATAATCCTTACAGTCTTTTCTAAGATAAATGTCTTACAGTCTTTCCCTAAACAAATTTTGAGTTTTAAAATCTTAGTCTTGGGCAGGAGCAGATAGTTCAGTGGGTAGGCGCCGCCTGGACGCCAAGCCGGCCCAGCTGACCCGGGTTCGATCCCCGAATCTCATATGGTCCCCAGAGCACCGCTCAGGAGTAATTCTGGAGTGCAGAGCCAGAGAAAGCTCCTTTTGGCCAAAGTGACCCCAAAAAGCAAAATAAATAAATAAATAAATAACATAAATAAAATAAAAAAAAAAAAATTAAAACTTAGTCTCACCAAGAGGTAGGTAGTGCCTGCTTACCCTGTGGGGTACCACAGTACTGAAAACCAAACCATTAGGACAGCTTCTTCTTCTTCTAAAGTTAATATGTGGTCTAGACAAAGGTAGATGGTAAAAATGTTCATCATCATACATCATCAGAGAGATGCAAATCAAAACAATAAAATGTCAGCCTCATACCACAGAGACTGGTACATATCCAAAAGAGCAAAAGACAACAAATGCTGGCATGGATGCAGGGACTTCATCCATTGTTGGTGGGGAGTCAATGGTACAGTATTATTGTAAATCAATATGGACTTCTTCCAGTGTTTAGAAATTGAGCTCTTGATAGTCCCAATCATACCACTCATGGAAATATACCTCGGTGAAGCCAGAAACACATAGTGGAAACACTGTCCGCGCTTTTATTTTTATTGCAGCAATATTCTATATAGTGAGAATCTGGAAACAGAGTGTCCAAGAAACTGATGACTGGATAAAGAAACTTTGGTCCATCTACAAATAATGGAAATTACTACGCTCAGTAGGAAAAAGTGGAAGTTATGAAATTTTGGCTTATAAATGGATGAAAATGGGGAGGATCATATTGAGTGAAATTAAACTCAGAAGGAAAAAAGATAGATGTAGAATGACTGCATTTATCTGCATGATATGACATGAAATAGAGAGTATATATATATATATATATATATATATATATATATATATATATATATATGTGTGTGTGTTATGATACTAATATCCAAGGTCAGGCAAAACATGGATCAGGAGGTTCTAAGCAAGATGGAATCTACTACAAACGTGTGGAGTCAGAGGTTAGGTAAGAGAAGGGAACAGTGAGCTGTTAGCCAATTGTCGCAAAAAGTGATAATACCAACCTAGAACTGAGTATTGAATATAAGAAAAAAAGATGCACATGATAACCTCTAAATGTGGCAGGGCTGGTAATCCACAATGTGGAAAGAGAAGGAAGAGAGAGAGAGAAAGTGAGAGAGAAAAAAGAAAAAGATAAAGAGCCTGCCATAGAGGCAAATAGGGGAAGAGGGTGGTAATCGGGACATTGGTAGTGAGAATTGGGCACTGCTGGAGGAATGGGGTGCTGTAACACTGTATGATGTGTAAACTCCTAAACATGAAATATCTTTGCACTTGTATATCTCACAGTGGTATAATAAAAATATTAAAAGAAAAAAGAAAAAAGAACTGATAATGATATAAGGGCCGGAGTGATAGCACTGCCAGTATGGTGTTTGCCTTGCACGCCAGCTGACCTGGTTTGATCTCGGCATCCCACATGGTCCCTGAGCACTGCTAGTAGTAATTCTCTGCTAAGAGCCGGTGACAGTTGAGCATGGCTGGATGTACAGAAAAACCAAAATATACATTTGGTTTATAAATATATATACATATATATGTGTGTATTATATATATGCAGGGCCAGAGAAATAAGCACCTGTCTTGCATAGGCTAGCTATGGATCCTGGTTGTTTTGAATTTCCTGGCATTCACATATGGTCCCAGAACTGATAGGGTCATTCTTAGGGACAAGGTCAGGAACAGCCCCAGGTTACTACTGGGTATGACTCCTCAAATAAATAAATTAATAATAAATTAATTGATTGACACACTATTCAATCCCAAATTGTAGAGAGGAATAATGTGCAGTTATGTCTCCATTATGATTAAATTAGTAGCCAGTCCCTTTTACAGCTTTAGGAGTAGATACAATGATACTCTAAGGAGCTAGAGATCATGGGCAGGTAGGTATTTGCTCCGTGCATGCAGCCAAACCCCAGGGTTCAAGCCCTTGAAAGTTCCGCCAGGGAGTGCTAATTCGGAGATCAGAACCAGGAGTAAACCTCGAGAACTACTCTAGCATTACCACCTCCCAAAAATTGAAAATAAAAAGACAGAAGTTTGTTTTGGTGGTCAAAAGGAACATTTCACTCAGGAATGATTTCCAACAGTGGGACATATTTTCTGAATAAGTAGACAACCCTTTCTAGGGGAATATTTTTTTGTGTGCTGTGCTCTGTGAGGACCATACATTGTTAGGCGTGAATCTGGGTCTCCAATATGAAAAACATACGCCAAATCTTTCAGTCTCTCCAGCCCTAGAAATTATTTCTCAAATGGGATTGACCATCCACTCTATTACAAGACTTTTATGGAAACACTGCTATTAAATTCTTAATGTGGAAAGATTTTGACTCCTAAAGTCATAGTGAATAAGAATGAAGTACCATGAAGTTTTTCAGATGTTATAGACAAAGGGATTAGGTTGACATGAAAAACACAATTTGCCTTAAGAATCAACATCTCTTGTAGACTTTGATTCCAGACCCTAAGACTTCACATTTCACTTAGGAAATATGCTATCACGATGCCCTGGGGTTCCCAGACTTATATTCAATATCTCTTTGTTACAAAATACAAAGCTCAGAAGTAGATCGTTTTCTATAAAAATGGACCCTCATTCTTTAAAAAGGAATTTCTTTCACTGATGATGGGAATACTACTTGTTTCAGCCCAGTGGAAAACATTGGGCGGAGATTTCAAAACTTTAGTAATAGAGCGCCCATTTGACCTGAACAGTCCACTCTTGGTATTCACTTTGATATCAAAATTATATATATACTTAATTTGAAAAGATATGTGCACACTCTATGTTCACTTCAGCACTTAGTTCAATAGCTGTGACCTGAAACAACTCATGTCTATAATGATTCGTGAATAAAAATGTGCCACAGGTTACATCCACACAGCAATACTATGTAGTCACATGGAAGGATGAAACATGCAGTTTGCTATAACTTCCTGGATGGGATGTTCTTACTGATCTGGGTGGAATGGGAGCAAGTTAAAGGAATGAAAGGTATCAATATGGGCAAATTATTATTATTTAAAAATTTTTATTATATTACTGTGAGCTAGATAATTACAAAGCTGTTCATAATTGAGGTTTATTTGTGCACAACAAGGTCTAACACCCATCATCCTTACTAGTGCACATTTCCAAATACCACGTCCCTAGTTTCCTCAATTCTACTCCACCCCTGCCAGACTAAACAGCAAGTACCTCTCTCCTCTCTCTCTCTCTCTCTCTCTTTCTCTCTCTCTCTCTCTCTGTGTCTCTCTCTCCTTTCTTTCTCTCTCTCTCTTTCTCTCTCTCATTGTGTATTGTGGCTTACACTGAGGGCTTCATCAGTATATATCCTCATCTACTTCACACCAAGTCTAGAAGTAGCATTACTATTTCCAACTATTCAGATGTGGATATTGGTGAATATTCTTCCCAATCTGTGGCTATCTTTTGCATTGTTTAAAGGATGCAGAAGCTTCTGTCTCTGCTAGCAGTCCCATTTGTATATCTTTAATTCCACTTGCTTGGTCAGTGGTGTTTAAATCTTTGAAGATGACTTCTTAGCTTTTAATATTGTGGAGGATTTTGCTCTATGCTTTCTTCTATGTACTTTTATTGATCTGGTCTGATGTTAAATGTACTAATCCATTTTGGCGCATGGTGTTAGAAGTCTGAGCCTTACTTTTACATGTAGCTGCCCTAGGTTTCTAGTAACACTTAGTGCTGAAGAGGCTTTCCTTGCTCTACTTGTAATTTTTGGCCCTGGAACAGGTGAAAAAGAATATCAAAGAAAGGGAATTACAGAAAAAACTGGAGTTAACACAGAGCACTGGACCAGGGACCCTGAGCACTGTGGTAGGTAGATTGATAACTGGAATATCAAAAACTACAAGACTGTACACCATTGCAAACATGTGCTCTTGAACTATGATAATTTAAATCAAAACACTGAGTTGGGCTAAGAAAGCAGATGAGGGATGGGAGGAAAACCTTGGGTCACTGATGGAGAAATGATGATACTTGATGATGTCTGCTGCTGTGAATACTGTATTCCTGAGGACTCGATTAGCAGCATTGTAAGTCACAGTGGCTACATATTTAAAAATAAATTATAATCTACTTGATCACTGACATCCTGTTTTCATCAATTTGGTCGGGAAAGGGCACCAGTAACATTTCCATTTGACCCTATAATGCGCCAGTGTAGCCCAATGGCATCTGCTCGCTCCAGTAATAACAAATTAAATAAAATAAGTAAAAATAGTCAAAATAAATCTGAAGGGCCTCTTCCTGACAGTGTGTTTTGAATGGTCAGTTTGGGCTTACGTTCCACAAAAATAGTAACATTAATAAAATCAGTATTTCAGGAGTGTTTTAATCTCATAAATTTCAGGAAAAGAATCTTCTCAAGTGACAGCTCCTAGACATGGTTTTAATCAAGCAATGTGCTAGATCACCCTAAAAAAAAAAATCGTGCGGTGCTCCTCTTTCAATGAAGCCTGCTCTCCAGAGCCTCCGATTTTTAATCAAAGTAAATTTCTAAGTACAATGATGAAAAGGGCTATTTATTTATATAAATGAAATATGATTGTCCCACTTAACTGCCCTTCTTTTCTAAGTTTATACTGAATAGCCATCTCATACATGATTTCAAACATTAGTCACATTTACTTTCAGGCATTGTGTGAATCAACAAACTCAGCACAGCTGAACACTACCAGAGGCACTCTTTACCGTGGTCTCACTTAGAGTCCAGAGTCTTCCAATCCTATGAAGAAGAAAATTAGGGTAAATGAGTACAAGGAGAAGAGAAGAGACAACAGGAGCAAAAGAAGAAGGAAAATGAGGAGTGAACAAATGAGAAGTAATAATGATTCAAGGAAATTACTTAATCTTGCTATTGCAACTCAACGATCATTTTGTCAGCACAGTTTTTTAAGTAGTGTATATACATTTGTTCAAATCCTTATAACAAGACAGAAATTTTTGTTTTGTAGGAAAATACTAAAAATTACTGGGTGACTGCTCAGAAACTGTATGTGCAAGGAAGGTGGGGGGTGGGGAGGGAAAAAAATAGTGAAAAACAGCAACCTAGACTTCGCAAACTGTTAGATAACCCTTCCAAAAATGAGATCTCTGTGATAAGCACTTTACAAGGTGATCAGTGATGCCACTACAGGCTCGCCTTGCGCTTTGGGCTCATAGGAGTCTGTGACCAAGTGTGAAGGCTAAGTATAGCACCCATGCAGGCGCAAGCCGATGCCAGGAGTGCTTATGCGCAGTGATTCCTAAAGCCCTACTTTATCGGCTGGCTGCGCGCGGACTGGGGGAAGGTGAAAATGCCCAGTGGACTGGGCTCTTCCAGCATTTCGGAGCATTTGGTCCTTACGCTAAGGCTCTCCACCTAATGAACTTACCAAGTAAAATTCTGTTCTTGCTCATTGCAGCTTAATCCAGCCCTCATCAACCATGCACGGCCAGATTTTTAATCGGACTCTTCCCGCTTTCACCGTACTTCTCGCCCTCCAAGTTTCAGCTTCTCACCGCTGCACGGGTCTGCGTGGTATTGCCTGGTTGTCTCCTGCAGAAAATGAAAAAGCAGCATGCTCTTTCATGGCTCCTGGAGTTTAAGTCTTGCCTCCACATACCTCTCCAGGGGGCTGCATTCCTGTGAGAGGGAAAACTGTCACGGAGGCAATTTATAGAAAAACTGACCTGTTAGTCATCTGGATTACTTTCCTAGAAAATTAGCAGATCAATGGCAGAGAGAAACGCCAACAAGGCCTTTGTAGAGCATTTCTCCTCCTTTGTTATTTATTTATTCATTCATTTATCTGTTTGTCCGCTTATTATTTATTTATTTATTTAATATTTTAATTTACTTTTCTGTGTAATGAAATACAAGTGTTGGCTAGCAATTTCCACCAAGGTGGTTCCAGTGTAAACCTGCAGGCTGCTGGGGTGGAATGAATCTCTCACAAAGGTGGTCAACCACTCACTTCCTTATTAATTCCCAATTTTACTCTGGCATCAACAAGATGGACTCTCAGCTGGTTTTTTTGAAGACTACTCAGTAAGCCCCAGCAAGCCGCCTCCAGTTGTTTCCAGACCTGTTAGAACTTCAGAGGAAATGTCTGCAAACCGCTGTTCATCTAGTAGAGACCAAAACATCACAAATAGCCCTGCTGTATCTGGAAAGAAAACAATATACAGCTAGAGTAGAATACAAATTATAGCATGATAAGGAAGCCTCAATACTCCCTTTGGCCGTTCCCCACACGCACTGGCAGATCTTACCCTGAATTTGCTCTCCTGTATAAGCCACCCAATCTCTCAGCCTGATCGCTGGTAAAACAATCAGCGACTTGTTCTTGGACAAAATCTCCGACTCTTGGTTCATGAAACTACTGAAAATCAAGCAATCACTTTTGATATGAATTTTCAATGTGTTGTAATACAGTTTTCATTCTTAAGGCAGAAACTGAGAGTTTATATATCAGGAGTGCATGCATACTCTTCATTAGTCACAGAAACAAAATGGCCTTTACATGGCCCTTCTATCCTGCAACATCTCTTCTGATAG
This sequence comes from Cryptotis parvus, assembly GCA_021461705.1. Taxonomy (NCBI): domain Eukaryota; kingdom Metazoa; phylum Chordata; class Mammalia; order Eulipotyphla; family Soricidae; genus Cryptotis; species Cryptotis parvus. The sequence continues at coordinate 8,139 of JAJIBD010034300.1, read as the reverse complement.
CTATATTGTGCGTATGCTACCTCTTTTGGAAGTAAACAGCTCCCTGTGCCTCCGTGTGAGACAAAACTGAGGGGAAGACTTTCAATAAGGGTTTTGTTAATGCCACAGCTGTTTGGTGATTATCCTGAAAGATGGTAGCCCGTGACTCAAGAAATCTGAGTTCTCCAAGCTGCCTAAGCCTGGACAACCCATCCTGGTTTCAGCCAGTTAAATCTTGGTCCTTTCGAAGTTCTTTGTCTCCTCTTCAATACCATCAGACATGAGATCAACTTGATAAACCCCAGGAATAATATGATCGTAAGTCTGACCTCTACTTGTTACCGCCGGCAGGTCTCACTGTGGGTCAAAAATATATTACATCTAAACTGGGAAAACAATAGAATTTGAGAACAGAATTTTTTCCTGACAAAATTGAGGAAGCCATGTGCAGGACCATTGCCTTCGTTGTTAGTTGTTTAGAGAGAAAGAAAAATAAAATAGGTCAGAAATTAAACATAGTTATATATGTGCAGATCATGGCATATACATATGTATGTACATTCAGATGTATGTATATGTATAAGATATACACATAATAGTGAAGGTAGAAGTATATCTTACCATACAAATAAGAAGCAGCTTATGGTGCAAGATATGTTAAGATCATGTAATAGCTGATGTTAGATGATACTATTCCAGGTATATGGCATAGTAAAATATAAAACAAAAATTGAACTATATGAAACTGAAAATAAATTCTAAAGAATTTAAAAAAAGATTTTAAACAAGATGTTTGCTAGATGGATTTTAAGAACAAAGTACAAGGACTGAATGTTCAGCGGGAAGGTGTATCTAAATGTCTCTCCAGGTTTCCTGGCTTCCGAAACAACATATGGGTATGGATGATTGCTCGTAACACGGTGTGACTACTATGTTAACATGCATCTCGTATTTTAACTTTGTTGCATACATTATATTCCATGGTATGCTAGTTAATCAAGCTTGTATCAATCAGATATCGAGCCAATCTGGGTCAAGTCCAGCACACCAGTTTTCATTCCTTTTGAAATGAAGTTATTATTTTCATTGCACATGATTCTGGCCCCAATAAACCCTAGAGCCACAGCAGAGCCTGGTAAGCTACTCCGTGGTGTATTTGATATGCCAAAAACAGTAATAATACGAATCACTCCCAAAGAAATGGAGATGTTGGCACTACCCTTACTAGTAAATTACTTTGATGAACAACAGGGAAAATAAAGGATAGAGTGATACAAGGGACTGGCCTCTGCTCTATTGTTAATGACAAATAAATTTTTTCTAACCATGTAAGCATTTTAGACAAAGTTTTCATTATCTTGATGAACTGGCCATACCTTCCATCCATAATTTCATCACCAGAAATCAGAAATGAAGTCAATGATTTTGCTCTCATTAAAACAGTAACTAAGTCCTAGGGATTTCAGATACTGGGGATCTACCCTTTAAACTCTTTAGACGATACATTTCGAACTTGCATTTAACCTCCTAAATCTTTATCTATGCCTTTTAAATTGAATACTCAGGCATACATCTTAATATCACATAATGATTAAATAAAACTACATAAAGTACTTCCAATCGTTACTATATACATGGTAATAAAAAAAAACACTTAGGCTGGAGCTTCATTTTTTTATTCATTGAGAACAAGAGCTGCTTACTAATATAAACACCAGAATAATTGCTTGTGTGAAAATAAATTCACTTCTTTTTCTTGAGTATTTAGAGTGTTACTTTCTAAAAGTGAACAATTATAATTTTTTCATTTATTTTTGTTTTTGGGGGCCATTTGACCCGGCATGCTTGGGGTATATGGTATTGCTCTACATTCAGGAATCATTCCTGGTGATACTCTGTTAGGGGACCATATAGGGTACCAGGGATCAAACTACCATCACTATGGGCAAAAAAGCAAAGCACCTTACCCATTGTACTAAATCTTTGGTTCCATGAATCAGTATATTTAAAAATGGATAATGCCATTATCGCAGGTTTCATAAATAAGCTATATAATTTTTGGAAACATATTTATTTTTTCTTTTCCTTTGTTCATATTTTATTTATTTAGCATTAACTCTCAAACTTTTAATACACAGAGAACTTTTGGCAATAATGTAGCAAAGTTGTTCTTTACACAAATAATGTTTCGAAGCCTCTAATGATAAAAGAGTTCATATATTTAATGGTGATTCATCCACTAGGACATTTTATGTAGATTTTATTTTTATTTTAAATACCTGGATTTACAAAGCACAAAGTTTTTCAAATATAGTTATTAGGAAAGACACTGCTCAACACAAATCCCACCTCCAGTATGTTCCAATCTACCATAGACCCCTCATTTCCCACCCAACCTCCATCCCCCATGCCTGTTCCCTTTAGCCAGCACCTCACTATATTGAAAATTACAGCCCAGATATGTGCAGTGGTAATATAAGGCGCGACTTTTTTCTGGTTTCCATGTGGGTGAATTCTGGCTAATTTCTCTTCTCGTATCATATTTTCAAGTTGCTTAGAATATAGTTGGTTTCCTTTAATAGACAACCCTAAACCTCTAAATTCACTGAACTGTCAATAAATTACTTATTTCAATTTGTCTCAACTTCTGTTTCGATTTTTCTAAGAATACACTAATAATCTATTCGATATTGCTTGTTGGAAATAGTTCTCGGAACATGGGGTCAATGACTATACTCTTAGACTAAAGACAACTGAAATTATTAAATCTCTCAACTAACTGGATCCATTGTGCCACTGTATAGCAAATTATTGATATGGTCCCACAAGACTGAGACACTGTGCCCTCACTCTTGGTATAGGCCCCAAACCTAATTCATATAAAATGTGGTGGGATACCTAGTAAATCAGCATACTTGGCTTTACTCTAGCAGCTCTGCCCTGTGTGTCCTGTGTTTCTGGATCTGGGCTGATAGCCCAGAGTGACGTTCATGGGAGGGCCCACTCGGGACCCTCCCAGAGAGTGACTGAGGTTGGGGAAGGACACCAGCTCGATCTAAATGGAAGCCTGGTAACTTTAGCCTTTACCAAAAGACCTTATACCTAGGCTTGAAATCAGCTTCTTTGGTGGGGTTCTGATGATCTGTGAAGGCTAGACCTTGAAAATGTCTGTGATTACATGGTGTGGGCTTGGAAATACTTCAGTGGTGTATGTTAGACTCAGAAAGCTCATCATAATTAAGCTTTAATAAATGAAATTTTGGGAAATCACAAAATTATTATTAAATTTGTAGTATCTTGTTTCTTAAATCTGTTTATTTTCTATTTGCTAGAAATGAAAAAAGCTATGCTGTGAATATTTGGACAAATAGAGTTCACTTAAGAAATGGATAATTAAGGGCTAAGAGGATTTGTTCTCGCTAAATCTTACTCACAAGTAAGGGGCTATGGGACGTAAGAGGGAAGGAGCCAATATGACAATAATAGGTGGAAATGACTCACACTGTTTCAGAAATGAGTGTTGAAAGGTAAAGAGATATATATATGATATCCCTTCCATTGTCTGTCTTGCAAACCACAATGCACAAAAGGAGAGATAGAAGCAGGTTAGGGGTAGGAGTCAGGAATGGTGGTGTATTGGGAGGGAAACTAGCAATTGATGCTGGAAAATGTATGGAGATAGAGGGATGCTTCGAAGGAACACTTTATGACTCAAACCTACTTGGATTGAAAACCAATGAACAGAGTTGTAACTGTCAATCTCAGTGATTTCCTTAAAAAAGAAATTAAAAATGTGAGAAATAAATAGATGACTGAGGATCAATTTTTCAGACAGAGGCAAAGGCTCCATACAAATATAATGCATCACAGATTCTGCTGCCTTTCTTCTCTCATCTCCTTAGCTAACAACGGGTGGCTGAATGACGTAGTGGAATCTCCTCTTTCTCCACTGCAAAAGCTGACAATAATGACAGGCTTATTCGTACATGTTATGACAACTCTCAGTTGTACTTGCTTGACTACACAATACCTGTTTGATTTAATGTGCTGCAGGTAAAATTCCTTCCTGGTCTTTTGATTCTTCCTTATTTGTCTCTGTAGGGGAAGTGGCAATGTTTCGCTTCATTTCTCTACAGTATTTGATCTGTTAACTAAATCATAAACTTCCATAAACACCAGGAGTAACTCTTATTTTCTTTTTTTTATTCAGTTGTTCCCATAATGCCAGTTATATAAGGGGGAAGATGAAGAAAAATGTTCCCAAGTACATGGAAGAGAAAAGAAGGAAGTAGAGGAAGGAGGGAAGGAAGGACATTAGGAATTTGCCAAAATTATTCAGAGCAGAACTTTCTTCTTCTTTATTTATTTATTTATTTTTTGGGTCACACCCAGTGACGCTCACAGGGGGTTCCTCGCTGGCTCTTTGCTCAGGAATTACTCCAGCTGGTAGGGACCATGAGATGCTAGGACCAAACTTCTCCTGGGTCAGCCGTGTGCAAGGCAAATGCCCTACCCACTGTGCTATCGCTCCAGCCCTAGAACTTTCTTCTCTTTGAACATCTAAATTTCTCTTCCTATTCCTAGAGTTTGGATTATATATTTATATGTTTATCTAATCAATACCCTCTCTTGTATTAGCCTGCTTTTCTCAAATGATAGACTCAATTCTCTTTATAGGTGACTAGACCTAGAGTCATTTATTAAAATATTTATTAAACAATCTACTTTAATCAGTAGATACCAATTTTAATTTTAATCTCTATAAACTGTTTAATTCTTCCTATCACAAATTTTTCTTATCAATGTAAAGCATTTTATTTTCCTTGATAAGATGGTAATCTCTTGAAACATTCTTCGAAAACCTAGATATTGAGCTCCGGTTTCAGCCCGCAAGTGTCATATCCTTGGAATATATGCTGGGAAGCCAAAACATCACACAGCAGAAACACCATCTGTAATTCTATATTCATCACAGCACTATTCATACAGACGAGAATCTGAAACAACGTGAATGCCCGAGAACAAAAGACTGGCTAAAGAAATTATGGTACATCTACACAATGGAATACTATGCAGCTGTCAAAAAAGACTAAGACCCAAAATTTACTCTACCACTGATGGACATAGAGATTATCAATGTTGAGTGAAATTAGTCAGAAATGCAAAAAGTACAGATATGGAAAGATCGTAGAATTCCATTGGGGGATATAAATATATATTAGTGCTTGCTAATTGTGGAATGTTGAAGCACACCTAACTGAACATTGAATGAATACACAAGTGGATTTAAAGAATTATCCATAAATCTAGAAAGCCAAAAGTGTAAGAGAGTTATAGATAAGAGAGAGAGTAGAGGAAGAGAAACAGATAGAAAAAGGGAAGAGGGAGGATATAGAAGAGGAAGAGAAAGAAGAGGTTGAGGAAATATGAGTGAGGAGGATGAGAAGAAAAAAAAGAAGAAGAGAAGAATAAAGCAAAAGGAGGAGTAAATGGGCATGGTGGCGGGATGGGTGTTGCAACACTGTTTGACCAAAACCCAAACAGAGTATTTTTAATTGTATATCTTTGTAATTTAAAAATTAAAAAATTTAAAAAATTAAAAAGAGGAGGAAGAGGAAGAAAAAGAATAAAGAAGATAAGAAGAAAAAAAAAGAAAATAAGAAAGAGGCAGAGGGAGGAAGAGGAGGGAGGAAGAAAGAGAAGAAGGGAGAATAAGTGAGAAGAAGAGAAAAGAGGAGGAAGAGCAGGAGGGAGGAGGAGGAGGGAGGGAAGAAGAAGCTGCTGCTATTGAGGCTGGCATGGCGGGGAATTTGGGGGACATTGGTGGTGGCAATAGGGTATTGGTGGAGGGACGGGTGCTGGAAAATGTATGGACTGAACCCCAATCATGAACGTCTTTTAATTGTATATCTCACAGTGGTGGTATAATAATTTTAAAAACTAATAAAAATGAAGGCACAGGCTGTCAGGGCTTGAGAGATAGTACAGGTGTTAAAGCTTTTCTCGTAAACAGATGACTCTAGCTGGATCCTCAGTATTGCCTGTAGTCTCCTTAGCACTACCAGGAGTGACCCCAGAGCAGAGCCCCAGGAGTATGTCCTTGAGCACCACTGCATTGCAGCCACAGTTCAACCCCCTCCTTTCTCCTAAGAATACTTAATATGAAAGAAAACTACACTTCCTTCTAAAACCATATGAATAATCATAGAGGGTACAGGGGAGGACTGAGTGTGACCACTCCTGTGGTTAAATTCTATATTTCATTGCATAAGTACAGTTTTTATACAATTTTATATCAGTATAGGTGGTAACACCATTATAAAAACCTGTGTGTGTGCATGTACATGCTAACTGGTATTGCTTAACTGTGGTTTACGCAAGATTAGTGTGCAGCAAATATACTTTAAAATTGAATAGTCCCTAACTGATGCCCATTTCTTTCCAATAGTTTAGTGGATAACCTTTATAGTCTGAAAACAATGGCATGTAAATTGCTACTGATTTGTGCATTACAGCTTAAATATAACTCTTGAGAAAATTTAATAGTGTTGCAAAATATAGATTTAAAATATTTTATCTTCTCTGACCAAAGATTCTGCACCACTGTCACAGACAATTACAGTCTCATGTAAGATGTGTTTACTTCACTGTCATATGTGCCGTCTCAGATCCATCTAGTGCATACTAAATCCCCCTCTTGAAGACGTGGACTGTTTGGTGTGAGTCAATAATAACTCTGTTATCCCCAAGGATGTTGTTCAAAAGAACCAGTACTTGATATTTCCAGCAGTGTGAATTGGTGTGATCAATGCTCACTAGCTACCCATTGTAGAAACCTGCCAGTGATCTTTAAAGGATGGTTTGCACATGCTAACATCATGCAAGTTGTGAAGAAAATATTAGGCTCATGCCCTACAGTGCCCAGGAAGACAAGTGTCCATCCAAATGCTACAGTGCATACATTACTGCTCTGATAACCTTTAAGCAGCAAGAAAATAGTTAAACCATGCAAAGATTATATAATGAAAAATGATAAGCCAGCTTTAGACCAAAAAAAATAATAAGATGCAAGTGATTCTATGGCTCAGATAATTTGGAACCAACTACAGTTCGTGTTCACATGGCAGTGTTAGGGTCACTAGGGCAACTTGTGTAGTTCTTCGTGCTCTGGTCCTGGCACATACATGACAGGAGCCCCTGACTCGTGAATTATCTCTGCCTCCCTAAATTCATTTTTCAGCAGATTTTTATTGAGGTATCATTGGTTTTAAACTTTATACATGTTTCAGATACATAGCAGAATACACCGCATACATCAGTGTCTGTACATATCAGGAATACGCTGTGTATATCTCAATGTCTGTACACACTGTGTCATGATCACCAAATATTTCCTTCCATCCACCACCATAATCTCCCCACTCTCACTGGTTCAGCTGTTGTTAAACCACCAATCCATTCTGGGTCTAAGAGTCTGTTCTGTTTGCATTTTGTTTTATAGTTTATATATTAATTACATACAATATTTCTCCATCTGAAGTCAGGTTTATTCCTGCTTGATAAATAGCACGAAGTCTTTTATTGCTGAGTATTCTAGTATATATAAATATATTATCTATATACATTATCTGCACCATATTTCATGAATGTATACATGCCACATTATATTTGTATATAATCTTACGCTTATAGTAATTTTTTATCATTTTTCTTTGCTACTTAGTTGCATAAGTTCTTCTCCATGTTTGGGATACTAATCTCCCCTGTTGGGTGCGGTACTGCAAATATCTTCCATTGAGTTACCATTTTGTTTTTGTTGACACTTTCATTTTAGTGTGTAGAAATGGTTTATTTTAATATATTCCTACTTATTTATTTTACTTTTATTTCTTTGTCACTGAGTCAAATCCATAGGGCACTACTAAAGCTGTTATCAAAGAACTCTACCACCTATATTTTCTTCTGTGTATTTATGTTTTCAGCTCTTATATACAAATCTTTAATGCACCTGAGTTAATTTTTGTATGGTGTATGATGGTTCCATTTTGTTCTTTTTGCTGTGGTTGTTCAGTTTTACCAACACTTATTGAACACACTATTTTTAAGGCATTACATGTTCTTGACTTCTTTTCATAAATTATCAAATTATTGTCTATATGT
>JAJIBD010034298.1:0-67671 GCA_021461705.1 Cryptotis parvus | reverse complement strand
GTGGCTTACTCCTGCCCTTGCTTGGGGAGCACTTGTGGTGAGACTCAGGGAGACCATCTGGGGTGCCGGAATGAACTGCCTCTCCTGCACACAAAGCAACAACTCACCTTTGTTCTCGTCCTCCGACCTCTGTCTCCAGTGACTTTTAAAGCAAAGATAGGAATGTTAGGACTGAAAGTTATCTGTGTTTATTTATCGCATGTACAGGCAATATTAAACAATGTCAGCGATAAAGTATGCAGTATGTATATGTTATTTATCACACAGGAATAAAATACACAAAGCCCTGTAAAGAAAACTTTTGTAGATCTAAGTTCAAAGGAATTGCTGGGACTGCTAGTCGGGCATTTAAAAAAAATCTTGTTGGGCCGGAGGATAGTCTAGCGGGTGGGAGAGTTTGCCTCGCATGTGTCCATCCCTGAGTTGGATCCCAGGTATTCCCTCTGGTCCCCTTACACCACCAGGAGCAATTCCTGAGTGCAGAGACAGGAATAACCCCTGAGCATTTCCAGGTGTGACTCAAATACCAAAAAGAAAAAGTCTAGTTTAGGGTGCTGGAAGTACAGACAGTACAAGGTGCAGGGCATTTTTCTTGCATGCAGCTGATCGGGCTCGATCTCCGGTCCAGATGTAATTTTTTCTTATCCCCACCAGGAGTCCACTCTGGACACAAGAGTCAGGAGCAAGCCCCTTGAGTACCACCGGAGTGACCTAAAATCCATGCCACCCTCCAAAAAAACTAATAAAAAAAGTTTTTTTTTTACTTTGGTAAAAGTCAAAGAAAAAGACTGCCCCCTGGGATGAGCCCAGAGCCACGGCAGAGCCTGACAAGCTACCCGTGGTGTATTCGAGTATGCCCAAACAGTAACAGTAGTGGACCTCATTCCCAACGAATGGAGACATTACTGGCGCCGGCTCGAGCAAATCAATGAACAACGGAAGACAAGTGATGCAAGCGAAAAGTACACGTAACTGAAGTGGACCTTCTTCACGGACACGGCCCCTCTCCCCAGTCTCGGCCTCTCCTCTTCTCTGCTCTGGGTTTCAGAGGAGCCGCCCCCAAGGGGCTGAGGAAAAACTTCCCTGTGACTCTTCCTTTGCGCTTCCCTAATCGCTCCTCCTGCCCTCTGCTTGTCTTCTCTGGAGAAGTGTCAGCCACGTGCTTGGGCCATTTTCAAACTGGGTCACCTGATATTTGTGGGGGATTGAACTGAGAATGTCCTGTCTATATTCCAGATTGTTGCCTTTCATCCAATTGGCAAATATTTATTTATTTTTTATTTGTGGGGCTACACCCGACTGTGACCAGGGCTTACTCCTGGCTCTGTGCTCAGGGATCACTCCTGGTGGTACTTGGGGAGCAGGATGTGGTGCCAGGGATCGAACTGGAGTTGACCATGTGCAAGGCCGTAAGCCTCCTGACCTGGCCGTGTGCAAGGCCGTAAGCCTCTGTCCTGACCATGTGCAAGGCCGTAAGCCTCTGACCTGGCCGTGTGCAAGGCCAGTAAGCCTCTGTCCTGGCCGTGTGCAAGGCCGAAGCCTCTGTCCTGGCCGTGTGCAAGGCCGTAAGCCTCTGTCCTGGCCGTGCAAGGCCGTAAGCCTCTGTCCTGGCCGTGCAAGGCCGTAAGCCTCTGTCCTGAAGTGTGCAAGGCCGTAAGCCTCTGTCCTGGCTGTGTAAGGCCGTAAGCCTCTGTCCTGGAAGTGTGCAAGGCCGTAAGCCTCTGTCCTGAAGTGTGCAAGGCCGTAAGCCTCTGTCCTGGCCGTGTGCAAGGCCAGAAGCCTCTGTCCTGGCCATGTGCAAGGCCGTAAGCCTCTGACCTGGCCGTGTGCAAGGCCGTAAGCCTCTGACCTGGCCGTGTGCAAAGCCGGTAAGCCTCTGTCCTGGCTGTGTGCAAGGCTGTAAGCCTCTGACCTGTCTCTCCTGCTCCCGGTTGGTGCAAATATTTATTTTCATTCTGAGGCCTTACCAGTTCCTCAGTTGATCGTATCCTTAGGTGCGGAGGTGCAGAGCAATTTCAAAGTTCAGTGTAGTACAATTGATTGTTCTAATTTCCATTGCCTGTGCACCTCTAGCTTCAAGAACAGCTGCACCTGTGTCTGCTTTGGCCTGAGAGATGATACAGTGAGTAAGGCACAAGCCTTGCATGCAGCCAGCCTGGGTTGGATTCGGCAGACCATATGGTCCCCTGAGCCATGCCAGAAGAGATCCCTGAGCTCAAAACCAAGAGTGAGCCCAAGCATGGTCAAGTGCGGGTGTTCCCATCACTCCCCCATAAAAATACAAGCCAAAGGTACACTCTGAGGCTGGGAAACAGCTAAGCAGTAGAGCACTGAGGCAGCATGGAGACTTTGCTCATTTGTTTGCTTCCACTGGAAGTTTGTAAGTTTTGAGAATCCTTTTGATCCGTTTCAGGGGAATAGTTTCTTCTTAGAATTGTTGTTTTGGTTTTTGGGCCACACCTGGCAGCTCCCGAGGGTCACTCTTGGTGGTGCTTGGAGGACAGTGGCCTGCTGGGAATCAGGTTGAGCTCTGGCACACCCAGCACGCCACTCCAGCCTTCTCAAGAGCCACCAGGCTCCCGGCAGCGTTCCTGCCTCCGGTTGCAGTAACACACATTCCTGAGCTTACATGGTAGATTAGAAGGAGCCAGTGATAGACACGAAGATTATACAGTCCAGGGAAACAACTTCGAGGCATGTGCTTCGCATTCCACGCAATCACTTCTAACTCTTTTGGGCTAAATTTTGAAACAGGGAAAGAGTCCAATAGATTCTGCAGGGGGTAAAATCTGGGTTTGTTTGCTAAGGGTGTATGTACATATTACTGAATGTACATACCAGTTTAATGGACATACTTCCCTTCATATTTGGACTGGATAAGTACTTTAGATGTACTACACTTGCCTTGCAGGTGCCAGGCCATGGATTTGATCTCTGGCACCACAAAAAATATAAAGGAAAGGGCCAGAGAGATAGTATAATGGAGAAGGCCCTTGTCATGCCGTGGCCAACCTGAGTTCGATCCCAGGAATTTTATATGGTCTCCTGAGCCTACTAGGTGAGATCCTAAATATAGAGCCACAAGTGGCCCCTAAGTACTGCCAGGTGTAGCCCCAAAACAAAAACAAACAAAAGAGGGGCCAAAGTGATAGTACAGTGGGTAGGGCATTTGCCTTGCAAGCGGCTGACCCAGGTTCAATCCCCAGCATCCCATTGGGTCCCCTGAGCATGGCCTGAGCAGGAGTAACTCCCTGAACATCACTGGTATGGTCCAAAAGAAAAAACAAAGAATAAGAGAAAAGAAAAATACACTCTTCATTCTACTTACTGCCGTTCTTTACCATGTAATGGTCAATGTGCCCTAATAGGAATTCACTCTTGCGAAAAGCCAATATGAAGGTATGAGTTTTTAATTTTTTGGTTAAGCAAGACAGTTTTTATTTTTTTTTTTTTAACATTTTATTATACCACCGTGAGATATACAATTACAATGCTGTTCATGCTTGGGGTTTGGTCACACAGTGTTCCAGCACCCCGCCCTCCACCAGTGCCCCCAGTCACCACCCATGTCCCCAATTCCCTCCTCCTCCTCCACATACTGCCTAAATGGCAGGTTCTTTATCTCCTCTCCCTCTCCTCTCTCTCCTCCTTCTCCCACACATTGTGGGGTTGCACTCACGCACACCTAGAAGCCATCATTTGCATTTTTGTCTGTATTTAATGCTCAGTTCTATGTTGGCATCAAAACTTTAGACATTTATTCACACATGTTCCTCTCTCTCATCTAAACTAACCTCCTGACTCCCTACACGCTTGTGGTAATTTCCACTTTCGGTAAGATCACCTAGTATATTTATGTCATGCAAATAAATGCAGTCATTCTATGTCTCTCTCTCTCCTTCTGACTAATTTCACTCAACGTGATTCTTTCAATATCCATCCATTTATAGCAAAATTTCATAACTTCATTTTTTTCTGACAGCTGCATAGTATTCCATTGTGTAGATGTACCACAGTTTCTTTATCCAGGCAAGACAGTTTTTATTAAAAATTATTTAGAAAGATGTGAGGAGAGAGAAAGGGAGAGAGTCTCCGGCTTCTCCATCAGGAAAGCAGGGAAGCAAAGAACACGGAGACCAGCAGGAGAGCAAATGCTCAGGAGAGAATCTAGGTGTGAGGAGCACGCTGGTGGGAGTCTTTTAAAATGAGGTCAACTTAAAAAAACAATTCTTTTTGGTACACTCCTCTTTTTATTTCCTTCTTTTGCTTTTTGGTCACACCGGTGATGCTCAGGGGTTACTCCTCACTCTGCACTCAGGAATTACTTCTGGCGGTGCTCCGAGAACCATATGGGATGCCGGAGATCGAACCCCAGGTTGGTCGTGCAAGGCAAATGCCCCTCCCTGCTGTACTGTCACTCTGGCCCTTCATTCACTTACCACTTATCACTTATCTTCCTGTGGTTCATTGATTTGCTCGAGTAAGCACCAGTAACGTCTCCATTTGTCCCCTGTTGCATGCAAGTGTAGCCCAATGGCATCTGCTCGCTCCAGGAACATGAAAAGCCTCAAACCGTTCATTCAGGTTTTGATGAAGAAGTCTGACCATTTCATAGGTGGGTGGACACGTCTTCTTTTGACATCCCGTGGAATCCAACCAGTAACAGCTCTAGTCCAGTGGTGGTCCCTAAATCGCATTACGTGTCCGGCCCATCTGATTTTCATTATCTTGGCAAATGAGACAACATCCTTGATTCTTGATCTTCGACGGAGGTTGGAACTCCGGATTCCCTTCTTCCACTTGAGTGAAGTGTGATACTGCAAGCGTGACTCTTTCTTTCTTTCTTTCTTTCTTTCTTTCTTTCTTTCTTTCTTTCTCTTTCTTTCTCTTTCTTTCTTTCTTTCTTTCTTTCTTTCTTTCTTTCTTTCTTTCTTTTCTTTCTTTCTTTCTTTCTTTCTTTCTTTCTTTCTTTCTTTCTTTCTTTCTTTCTTTCTTTCTTTCTTTCTTTCTTTCTTTCTTTCTTTCTTTCTTTCTTTCTTTTCTTTCTTTCTTTCTTTCTTTCTTTCTCTTTCTTTCTTTCTTTCTTTCTTTCTTTCTTTCTTTCTTTCTTTCTTTCTTTTCTTTCTTTCTTTCTTTCTTTCTCTTCTTTCTTTCTTTTTTTTTTGCCTTTTGGGTCACACCCAGCGATGCTCAGGGGTTTCTCCTGGCTCTGCACTCAGGAATTAATCCTGGCAGTGCTCAGGGGACCGTATGGGATGCCGGGATCGAACCCGGGCGGCACAGGCCGGCCGTGTGCAAGGCAGATGCCCTACCCACTGGGCTATCGCCCCGGCCCTAAGCATGACTCTTTTGGATCCCTCTTTGAGCTACCTGAGTAGCCTTCTCATCCCTGTTTTCATAGAGCCCAGGCCTCTGAAGTCCCTCATTATTTTTAATTCTTTTTAAAATGATAACACTGTGATTTAAAAATATATCCATAAACTGTGATTGACCACGTTGTTCATCACACAGTTGTTGCAGGCATTCGATGTTCCAACATTAATCCCACCACCGCTGTGACCTTCCCTCCCCCAATGCCCTCAGTTCCCCACCCACCGCCCCCCTTTACAGAAGCAAATAAACTTTCTTACGACTGTTTGTTACCCCATGAAGGCAAGTGGAGGCCCACACCCACACTCGCAGCCTCACCGACTCACCCAGGGCCCTGCTCCACCAAATCCCGACTACATCTCCCAGGAGATGTGCCCAGCAGCTAAGCCTTATGGAATTGCCACTCCCTCAGCTGAAAACCCCAGAGCACCCATGGGAGCAGGAGCCCAATACCTGCAAACTAAGGCAGCAGCACCCATCCCCGTAACCACAGCTGTGCCAAGGGCTCACCCATCACCACAGCTGTGAAAGGGCTCACCCCCATCACCACAGCTGGTGCCAAGGGCTCACCCCCCCCGTCACCACAGCTGTGCCAAGGGCTCACCCCCATCACCACAGCTGTGCCAAGGGCTCATCCCACCACCTCTCGATGTTCTCTGCAGAGATGCCCGTCTCCGAATAATCTCCGATCCCGGCAACCAGATTGATAAATCTGCGGTCTTTTCAGAGTCGGGGGTGGGGTGGCCTCTCCCCCATCCCTCACGCTTCTGGAAGCCCCAAGCAGCCCACCCACCACCCACGTCTACCCCTTGTCAACTCTTTGGCCCAGACCACTTATTGGAAATGTCTGGAAGCTTATGCAGCGTGTGATGCCTCCTGAAGCAACACAAAGCTTAATAAATCCTTAGACAAGAACTCAGCAACCCTGCAATTTGATATAACAGTGTTCACATACATTTAATTTCTTGATCTATTGATTTTAATATTGCAATCTTTGTTATCTCATCCATTTTAATCCTAGAATTGTATTAACAACTGCTGCTTTATTCAACATTTTTTAAAAAAGGCAAATGGAATGATCAAAACTTAGATGAGAAAGACTCAACTTGTGACCATTGTTATTATAGCTCACAATGACAAACTAAACCTCATTGTCTGGGAAACTGCTGCGTTGGTTGGTGCCAGCTGAGCCTTCTGTGTTATTGTTTTGGGTCACTGAGCGTAGTGGGCTTCTGTGCAACTCTCTCAGCAGACTTGCTGTGATTCCACTGGGCTGACGGTACTACGAAATTTGGAGGTTTCATGCAGCCGCTTCAGAGCAGCTGCCTCATGGTCCAGGAGCTCTGGATCATTTGGTGGCTTGGCAGCTTGATGAAGCTCAGCGGTGGAGCTGGAGCGTTTCTAAGTCAGAGGGCATCAGGTGTGGCTGTGGGCTGCTGTGCCTTCGGGCAGAAAGGGGAATCTGCCAACCTCCATTCCGAGAATGTCCCAGAATTCTCATTCCAGAACAGAATCTTCTACCTGGGAAGATTCTGTGATATCATGTTCTTTTTTTTTTTTTGTGGGGGGGTGGAGTATGGGTGGAGGGGTGGGTAAGGATCACACTTGGTGATGCTCAGGGGTTACACCTGGCCTCTGCACTCAGGAATCACTCGTGGTGGTGTTTGGGGACCATATGGAATGCCAGGGATTGAACCTAGGTCAGCCTTGCGCAAGGCGGCGCCTCACCTGCTGTGCTATTTCTCTGGCCCCAGCATTATGTTCTTTTGGAGACATGATGCTGGGCTCTGATGCAAGATGATGTGAGAGGGCTGCTGGGTTTTCTGGGGCAGGAAGTGTGTGTGTGTGTGTGTGTGTGTGTGTGTGTGTGTGTGTGTGTGTGTAGGTGAGGGTCGGACAATCCCCATTCCCAGAATACCCCAGAGTTTCCAGCCCATACGCTGGTCCTCCCCGGAAAGATTCAGCTGCTTGTCATTCTTCTCCGCCCATTTTACTTCAGTAAAGCGCCATGCTTAGCAACGGGATTCATCATCGAATCTTTTGACATGCAGTATTCCATCACCGAGCCCACCCTGTGTCACCTCCCTCCACCGTGTCCCCAGGTCCCCTCTCCTACTCCCGCCCCAGCCTGCTCTTGACCTTTTTAAGTTCAGTTGTTAAGAGTTTGTGTCTCACGATTTCAGTGGTGTTGGCTCCGTGGTTCGGGTATTTGGCTCCATCTTTCCTCAAGCGCCACTGAGGTACCTGCTGCTTCTCATCTGTCTCTTCTCTCCTTCCCCTTTACTCTATTTCTGCTTGGCATGCTTTCAGAGATGAGATGTAGCTCTGTCGGAGGGTGTCAGGTGTGGCTGCGGGCTGCTGGGCCCTCGGGCAGAGGGGGAATCTTCCCGCCCCACTCTAAATGTCCCAGAGTTCTCAGCCTGGTCCGTGTACCTGAGGGACTGGGCTGTGTCAGGTTCTCGTGGAGATGTGACGCTGAGCCATCTCTGCTGCCAAGATCTTTTCTTTTGTTTTTGACATTTATCTTTTTATTAGAAACTTGTTTTGCAGCTGACTGGTTTATACAAAGCTCAATTAGACAACTTAAAACGGTTAGCCTCCAGCCATGATCTGGTTGCACGCGGTGTTCATTACTGAAAAACATGTTTTAGAAGGAAGTGTGTAAGAGGGAGAAATAGGTAGTACAATACTTGCTTTGCAAGCAGCAGGTCCAGGTTGGATCCTGGCACCGCAGATGGGCTTGAGCACCACCAGGAGGATCCATGAGCCCAGAGCCAGGAACCAGCCCTGAGCACAAGGGTGAGATGCCCCCCCACCACCACAAAAACAAGTTAAGAAATGATGGGGGGCAGGGAGAGGGGAGTGGTCAGCCAGGGGTGCCTAGAACGTCCAGGCAGGCTGGAGCAGAGCGCAGGGAGGTGGCAGTGAGAGGGGCCACGCTGCAGTGCGAGAGACGCCTTATATGACATGGGACACGGTACAGGCCGGGAATGGCGGAGGACTCAGGGGGCAGGAGGAGGTGGGGAGCCAGGAGCAGGACACCCCCTTTCCAGTGGTGCTGTCTGGAGCCCTCCCCTGACGTGTCCAGCCTGGGTTGCTGGGCTCAGCGTGGTGGACAGGACCACACATGTATCTGATCTAAGGCAGTCTCTCAGCTGAGGCTGCTGACAACTGTTCCTTAGTGAGGCCTGGGGAAGACTGGTTAGGGGGCTCGGGAGTGCAAGAAGGGCAGGTGGATATGCACAATACACATGTACACACATGTATATACTCATGTATATACACACATATACACATATGCACACACACATGTATATACTCATACACATATGCACACATACACATGTATACACACGTATATGCACACATATACACACGTATACGTAGCGTATACACATACACACATATACACACATATGCACACATGCACATATATACATATATACACATATGCAGATGCATATGCACACATATATACATAAATATACACATGTATACACCTATACACATATGCACTCACATACACACAGGAATATACACCTATGCACACATACATGCATACATTCACACACATGTGCACACACATGCACACACATGCATCGCACATATGCACACACATACACACACACCTGAGTCCTCTGGGATGAACCCAGAGCCATGGCAGAGCCTGGCAATCTACTCGTAGTATATTCAATATGCCAAAACCAGTAACAATAATGGACCTCATTCCCAATGAATGGAGACATTACTGAATTTGTTGCATTCCCAACGAATGCAAGCGCTCGAGCAAAGCGATGAACAACGGGAAGACAAGTGACAAGTGTGTATACTTGTCACTTGTGTGTATATATGCACACACATATACACATTCACACACATATACACATGCATATACATGCACGCACTTACATACACATAATGTGCACACATACACACATACACATACATGTATATGCACATATACACCTATGCACACATGCAATCGCTTATACACATGCATACATGCACACACATGCACATGTACACATACACACACAAATCCTGGCCGGCGACAGGGTAGGGCATGCAGCACACCGTGTGAGCTGTGGAGGGACCTGCAGCAGGCAGCGCCTGGGTCTCCGGGGAAGCATTCAGCGAACTCTAAGTGTCAGAGGCGCGAGGGCTGGGGGACACAGTAACCACATACGGTTCTCTGCACGCTGTCAGGGGTCACTGCTGAACTTCGGAGCCAGGAAGAGCCCCTGAGCACTGGCAGGCATGGCCCCACTCTCCAACAAAAGTGATGGCTCTCGATTGCTATATGACCCGCGTCCACGGGCTGAGGCTTGGGGGAAGCATTTTGCAAAGGCTCGAGCCACCCCAGCATTTCGGGTCCCGTCCTGAGCTTTCACTTTTGCCAAGCGCCGTGGCTTCCAGCTCACAAAGCTACGGGTCCACAGGGATGCTCTGACTTCTGCCGCAGCAGGTGCCTGGGGAGGAAGAGCCCCAGGATGGGCTGACGGCTTGCAGAGATCTAAACGACAAGGGTGAGCTTCGCTCCTCACACCATCTGTTGGC
This sequence comes from Cryptotis parvus, assembly GCA_021461705.1. Taxonomy (NCBI): domain Eukaryota; kingdom Metazoa; phylum Chordata; class Mammalia; order Eulipotyphla; family Soricidae; genus Cryptotis; species Cryptotis parvus. The sequence goes on along the minus strand of JAJIBD010034298.1, from coordinate 57,744 downwards.
GGCTGGACTCTGGCTGAGAAATCATTGACCCGGTCTGCGGTGTGGTAGAATGCCGCGGTTACAGTGGCCGCTGAGAGGCGCTTATCTTTCAGAGCTACACACTAAAATACAGATGAACTGACAGGGCAACTCAGGCTCTTCACGAATGACCTGGGCCTGGGGCCAGAGAGATAGTACAGGCGGAAGGCCCTGCAGGGCAGCCAATCCCCGCTCAGATCCCAACACCGTATGATCTCTGAGCACTACCGGGAGAGGCCTAAGCATGTGGCTCCAAAACCCACGAAAGCCGAAACAATATTGGCTGGGGTGGCTGTAGGGCGGGACAGACCGTGGACCTTGGACATAGGCCTGGACAGCCGCCATGAGGTGTACAAGCTTCTCCGTGATAACCGCTGTCAAACATTTTTAAATATTGGTTACCAAAAAGGGGCAGTTAAGACTCTGGGATGACACTGAGAGCAAAGTGAATTGAGAGTAAATGCTTACGGGGCGTAGGAGAGGGCGCAGGCTGGGCAGCCAGGCTCCTGGTCTCCTCTGGGGCCGCCTGGCGCCAAAGTATCTGGTCCTACCACTGTGGCGCCCCTTTGTTTCAAGGTATTTACTTTATGGAACTTCTACTTTAGCAACCGATGTTGGTTTCTATTTACATCCTTGGCAACATTTTCTTCTTAAACAGATGTAAACATTTGAGTTCAAAGACGAGGAGGAAGTGTGGAGATGCACCATACAATACGCTGTGTGAGACGCCCTCGGAGAGTTCTTCAGGGCGGCAGGAAATGGCAAGATTGAGAAGGCTGACAGGAGCCACCGGAAACGCTGTTAGCTCGTTTCGTTTCTCAGGTAGACAGTCTCTGTACACCGAGAAGGGGTCCCTGCCACCCATTGGGGGGCTCTGTGCTCAAGGCAGTTTATCCAGGCCACTGTTCATTGAATTTCAGATTAAGTTCTTAGCACCCACGGAGGGCACCCCACAGCATGGAGGGGGAATACAGCCCATAGTGAATGGGGGCACTTCTCTGTGGGCCCAGTAGAACCATTATCTCTTAGCAGGTTCAGGGGTCCTGGAGCGAGGGGAGCAAGTTTAAGACAATGGAGAGAGGAACATTGTAAATAGGAAAATGGTTTTATCCACTGTTTTGTGTGTGTGTGTGGGGGTGGTGTTAAGGGCACACCCAGTGGTGTTCAGGGGTTACTAATTACTCTGCATTCAGGAATCACTCCTGGAGGTGCTCGGGACCCTATGGGAAGCCGGAGATTGCACCCCCAGCAGCTGTGGCAGGACAAACCCCGCTGAGCTACGGCTTGGGCCCAATCACTTTGCATTGCCCGTTTACAGCAACTCCCCGAGTGCTTGCACTGAGCGTGTCGAGTGCTTGCAAGCCTGCCTATGAGACTCTTCTAGTTCACAGCGAGGGCCTGAGCAGCAGTGCTGGGGAGACTCAGGCCCCCAAGTGGTGCTTGGGGCTCCGGGATGCAGCTCGTGATGCCCAGGGGACTGTGAGGTTACACATGCAGGCGCCCCACTCTGGTGACTCTCTCTGGTCTCACAGACCTGTCTTGTTAGGCCTGTCTGTAAGGTTGCAGTACTTTTTTAATTGTGTAATTAAGCCTTTGGGGGAGATAATTATGATTCACATGCTCTGGCAAATGGATCGAGATGAAACGGAGGCTCAGCCTTCCACTTCCCCAGGGGCCAGCACGTGTGGCACCCCGAAGTGGACGTGAGTACATGGAGTCAGGACACAACGCCCCAGCGAGGTGGGTTGCTCACGTGTCCGTTTTCAGGCTGCTTCACCGCCACTTGCTCCCGGCCTGGCCTTGCTACTGGTTATCACTCGTCTGTTCTTTCTGAAATTCTTTTTGTTGTTGTTGACTTGGGGTCACGCCCGGTGATGCTCGGGGTTACTCCTGGCTCTGCACTCAGGAATTACTCCTGCCGGTGCTCGGGACCATATGGGGTGCTGAGCATCGAACTGTGAGCAAGGCAAATGCCCCAGCCGTACTTTCTATAATTCTACCTGCTCAAGAATGTTGAGTGGGGTTAGACAGACAGACAGACAGACAGACAGACAGACAGACAGACAGACAGACACACACTTAACTGAATTGCTATGGTTTACATAAAAATTTTGTTACTGGGCTCAGCGCAGAACCCATGCCTTGCTCGTCTAAGGCGCTGGCTTGATCCTCAGCTGTGAAAAACCACCACCAAAACCCCACCTGTTCCTGATTGCTCAGTAATCCAAAAATCTGGAAAGTTGGGCCCCAGGGACCCGCGATCCTAACGGGCTGGAGGGCTCCTGGCATTCACCTCCCTGGCAAGGAGGAAGTGGGTAGAAGCTGAACGCGATGGAGTATATCTCGACTCACACACTCATGTTCTCATAATAGAAACCATTTCTCTGGGTACACATCACTGAGAAATGGGGAAGGGGGCTCACAGTCGCTGAAATCTAGGCAGTTACACAGTAAAGGTGCTTCAGACTCCAGACCGCAGTTCTTTGCTCCATGCGACCCCTCGGCTTCCAGACAGATCAGGCTAAACCCGGCCTTTGGCTCCACCACTCCAGCTCTGGTAGCTGGAGGTCTCCCCGATCACACACACTCCTGGTCAGGGGCCTTAAGGCTCTGAGAGTGATCCCCAAAGACCCCCATAAGTCCGAAGGGCTAGTCCGGGGTGGGGATCACGGTACCGCGTGTGCACCCTGCGAGGTGTCTCTGCCCCGGTGAGGGGACCTGCCCCTGGGCGCGCAGCCAGCAGCGCGGGGACTCCGACTCTCAAGCAGGCGCCTCTTCCGGGGCCCCTTCACCCAGGCGGGCCGCAGCGGTCACCCCGCCCTTCCCCGCCCCAGGGGCCGTTTGGGGCGCGGGCGCCCGTCCACTCGCAATTCCCACAAAGACGACGCAGCGGGTGCCGAGATTCCCGCGGGCAGATGCGCTCGGGGTCCTGCGCTACCCCCGCGCGCTCCGGGCTGGGGCGTGGGCGTCTCGGCCTTGCGGGCGCCCGAATTCTGCCCTTTGGGTAACTTCCCCCTTCGCTTCCGGAAGACTGGCCGATGCCCTCTCGACCGAGTGAAGTTGGGGCCACCCAACCTGTTTCCTCCTGGGGAAAAAGCGCTCAGCCCTCTCCCCCAGACCCCCTCCCCGAGGGCCGTGTGGAAGCGCCCAGAACCCTCCGAGCCTCATCCGCGGTTCCCGGGCAGAGCGGGGGAGGAGGAGGCGCACAGGGCACCCGCACCCCACGTTTCCCGGGCGCCGGCCCCTGAGGTTGCTGATGCGTCTCCCCCTTCCCGCCCCGCCTCGACTCGGGGGCGTCCCGGAGCCGCGGGAGCGACTGGGAGCGGCTGGGGGCTGCACGGTGGCGGCCCGGGAGCAGCGCCCGAGCATTTGAAAGGCGGGCAGGGGCGTGACGCGCGAAACCCACGCGGGCTGGGGTGGGCGGGAGCCCGCAGGCGCGCGCTCGGGGGCTCGGGAGCGCGCCGCAGCCTCGGACGCGCGCCCGCCTCGCCCCCTGCGCCGGTTGCCGAGGCGCGTACCCCACCGGGGCCTTCCCGGGTTCCCGCGCCGGGGCCCAGGAAGCGCCGCCCCGCCCCCGCCCGCCCCGCCGCGCGCGCCACCTGCTGCCGGGAGCGCGCACGGGGACGGCGGGGACGCGCGCGGGCCGCCCGGCACCGGGTCGCGGAGGTGAACCGCGGCGAGGATGACGGCGCTGGGTCGGCAGCGGCGGCGGCGGCTGCTGCTGCTGGCGCTGCCCGCGCTGCTGGCGCTGGGCCCCTTGGCCGCGGCGGCTAAGCTCAACATCCCCAAGGTGCTGCTGCCCCTTCACGCGGGCCACGCGCGTGAACTTCACCCTGGAGGCCTCGGACGGCTGCTACCGCTGGTGAGCGCGCGGGCCGGGCGCGGGGCAGGTGCGCGGGGCCTGCGGGCTGCCGGGAGCTCCCTGGGCCGGCCGGCGCGCCCCCGGCGGCGGACCCGCGCGCGCACCGACTCGCGGGCGGCGGGGAGCCTGAGCGGCCGGGCCGGGCCGGGCCCTGGGTCCTGCGGGGCATCTGCGCCCGCCGCGGGGTCCGGGGTGCGCCCGGAGCCCTCCAGCCCCACGCCGGGCCGAGCAGATGCGGCCCCGAGCTGCCCGGGGAAGCGGCTGTGCAGAACCGTTGCTGGCACTCAGCGCCGGTCCCGAGCGCCTCCACGTGGTCCGCTGCTCCGGGCTCTAGAGCCGGGGATTGGAGGCACGCACTGTACCACGCGCTCTCCCGTCCCCTCTGCGGCCTTTTTTGGCCTGGGAATGGCCGGTTCTGCGGGGGCGGGGAGGTGGGTGTCACCAGCCGAGCCGGCCCTCCCGTGTGCCAGGTGCAATGATTGTCTCTGGCGCCCCAGGGGTGTGGGAATTGCGGAGACCAATCAAGTGCCGGCGTCTGGGGCCGGAACTTCGCCTTTGATGGAAGGTTTCTGAGAGCAAGCCATGGGGATGCATGTTAGAGAGAAGAAAAGAGTAGCCGGGGGAAGGGCCAGGTGGCCCAACCCTCCGTGGCCACTGATGGGTGACCCACACCACACAGGCCATGCCCCTGGCTCCCTGGAGTGGTTTTCTTTCTATACCTGGCACTGCCCAGGGCCTATTTATGTCTCCGTGCTCAGGGATCACTCTTGGGGACGCTGAGGATCGAACCCTGGTCGGCTGTGCACAGAGCAAGTGCCCTGGCCGCTGTACTATCGCCCCAGCCCCTGAAGGGTGGGAGGTTACAAACCAGTGGTCACCGCCTTGCTTGTAACTTACTCACTGCAGACAGGTGTGGTCCTCAGGTATAAAGGAAGTTTGAAGGGGGCTGGCTTGCCCAACGCTTGGATTCACAGAACCCACTTTTGTTGTGGTGAAGACGTCCTGCGTGTGTGAGGCCCCACCCTGTCTCCTCACAGCCTTGCTCTGGGAGGGGAGAGGATGATGAAGAGGACTTTTAGGCCTGCTGGCCCCAGAGCGTTCACCCCCCACCTGTCCAGACGCCTTCGCTCCTTGTGGCTGTTTCTCAGGACCTGTGTTGAGGCTCCTGCGTGCCGGCCTGAGTTGGGATCCCTGCATGCTTCCGAGCTCACCACTGTCCCCAGTTAATTTTGCACATCTGTCTCCAACCCATTCTTCATTTTGGGCTTGAGTCTTCTGTGCCTGGAGGATCTCCTTTCTGACTCCATTCAGAAGTTGATCTTGAGTTTCAGGTCTCCCCAGGCCCCTGTGCTGGGTGGAGCTTTGCTGGAGGTGCCTGCAACGTCTTTTCTTTTCTTTTCTTTTTCTTTTCTTTTCTTTTCTTTTCTTTTCTTTCTTCTCTTCTCTTCTCTTCTCTTCTCTTCTCTTCTCTTCTCTTCTCTTCTCTTCTCTTCTCTTCTCTTCTCTTCTCTTCTCTTCCTCTTCTCTTCTCTTCTCTTCTCTTCTCTTCTCTTCTCTTCTCTTCTCTTCTTTTCTTTCTTTTCTCTTTGTTTTTTGGGCGTATCCAGTGGTGCTCCAGGCTTACTCCGGCTCTGTGCTCAGGGAATCACTCCTGGCTGTGCTTGGGGACCCTATGGGATGCTGAGGATGGAACCTGGGTGGGCCGCGTCCCTGCACATTTTCTGGCTCTTGGCATTATAGAAGAAAGAGGAAGCCTGCAGTTATCTGCTACTTCCTCTGAGATTCTAAGGCCCTATTCCCCTTCTCCCCACATACCCTCCCCCTACTCCTTCCCTTAATTGTGTTTTCCCTTTTGAGACGGGCTGATGGACTCAGGGTTTTCTTCTGTTTGTGGAGCTTCTTAGGTGGAAGGGACGAGGCCATCCTGGAGCAGCAGAGCAGAGCGGCGAACGCCTGCCTCCCCTGCCTTGCTTTGCGTTTGTTTTCCTGCCGTCGGCCTGTGAGGGCTTTTCTTGAGGGTCTTCTCAGAGATGTTTGGCTGTGATCCCCACCCTGCAGTTTCCGTGAACTCCCCGTCAGCAGAGCTTGGAGAAGGTTTGCTTTTTTTCCCGGTAGCTGTTTCTACTCTTTGCCTCTATGGCTTTTTTCTGGGACCACAACTGGCGATGCTCAGGGCTGCCTCCTGGCTCTGCCCTCGGGAAATTCCTGCTGGCTGGCTCAGGGGACCAGATGGGGTGCTGGGGATTGAGCCTGGGTTGGCTGCATACAAGGCAGGTGCCCTCCCCTCTGTACAGTCATCCAGCCCCAGAACTGTTATTTTCCACTAGAAGAGCATGTCTGTATTTCTGTGTGTGTATGCACATGTGTGGGCATGTTGGTGTGTCTCTCCCTGCAAGGCAAGAGCCCTCCCAAGATCACGGGGGTGGACATGTTCTTGATTTTATAGCAGTGATGGATGGTCCACAGGCCTGTCCCTCCAGCCCTCAGTCCTCTAGGACTTTAAGTTGAAGACTTGTGGAGATTTGGAGTGGGCAAGTGGACAGGCCACAAAAATGGAATTAACCCAGCCTGGAGTCCACGATCTCTCCAGCCCAGGAATTCTTTGTGAAGTGTTTGAGACAGAAAACAAAGGAAAGCAAAATTCTCCTGAGTCTCGGGGACATTTTAATTTTTTTTTAATCCTTTGAAGTCTTGGCCAAATTCCAAAGTGATTGAAAGTTGTGTCAGGCTTCCTGAGTGGGTGACTTTACATGGGCCTTCCTCTTGCTTTACTCCCACTTCTCAGCAGTGCTGGAGAATTAAGGTGCTGTGCCAGATGCTCCCTAGAACAGCACATGGTGCAGCTCAGCTGCTCGGGCCCCCTCGGGTACCTCGGCTCTAGGGCACACAGCAGTATGTGAGAGGCCTGGGAGTCGAACTTGGGACCTCAAGCTTACAAGACAAGCCAGCACTCTAGTCCTTCTAACTGCCACCTGGGCCCGTTTTTCCTATTTCTGAGTTAAAATAATATATTGGGGCTATGGGTGTGGTTAGGTAGAGCATGTGCTTTGCACCATGAGGCCCAGGCACTGCCAGTGAAAAGCGAAACCCTGTTGTTGTGGGGGGTCCCCATCTCTGCTGCTGGGGGGCAGCCATTGGGGTGCGGGTGCTCTAGCCCCGGTCTCACAGAGGTGCAGCGTGTGCTTTCCCACGTGAGCCTCACCCCTGGCTCTGTCCCTCGCTTATTTTAAGGGGCGTCAGGGGGGGCGCCTCCCAAGTGATGCTTATAGTGCCCAGGGTCACTTCCTGGCTGTACTCAGCCAGACCACCAGAGCCATGCCCAGCAGTGCTCCGGGACCTGAGGCTGCCCCCCAGGGATGGACCGTGGGGGTGGACATGTTCTTGATTTTATAGCAGCAGTGGATGGCCCGAGGCTAGTGGACCCCCTAAATGTAGAGGAGTGTGAAGGGCCTTTGGGAGGGCAGTGCTGGTGGCCGAGCTGGCCTCCGAGTCCTCTCCTCTCAGACTTGCAGCTTCCTGCTGACTCACTGCCTAACTGACCCTCGCTAGCTGGCCGCTCAGCCAGGGGCTCTTGGTGTTACTGACAGTACTCTAGGGGGCTGGAGAAAGTCCAGCGGGAGGCGCTTGCTTTGCCAGTGTCCTACCAGACCCGGGTTTGATCTCCGGCATCCCAGAGGGTCCTCCCCTCTGCCCAGCCAGGAGTGATCCCTGAAGGCAGAGCCAGGTGTAAGCCCTGAGTACTGCGGGTGGGGTCCAAAACCCAAAGAGAAATAAATGAAAAGTAAGTGCTCGCAAAGTGGGTTTCTTCGGCCCTGTGAAGGCCTTTCATATGCAGAATGACATTGTGCGGAGGAGAATGGGAGGGGGAAAGAGAAACTGCTTCTTTCTGTGGACAGCGCAGGCGCCCTCTGGCCTCCGCGGGCCGCCTCTTTTCTCTTCTGGGTCACCCGGCCCCACTCCTCTTTTAGTCACATGTGGTCGTCCCTGCCGGCCAGCGTGATTTCAGCACCAGTGGCCTTAGTTTGTCCCTAGGGCTGGATGCCAGGGGGTCACTGGGTGCCTGGGTCACTGGATACCACAGGTCACTGGATGCCTGGGTTATTAGGGGCTAAGGGTTATGAGGTGCCAGGGGCTGCCGGCTCTCCAGTGGGCTGCCATGCCCGGAGAGGGGGTGTCTCGGTGGTTTCCACAGAGCCTGGTGTGGGCCCGCCTTGGCAGTGGGGTTGCATTCCCGAGGCGGGAGCCAGGCTGACAGGCCCGTCAGCCAACATTGTTCAGCCTTGCGGGATGAGGCGGGTTCTGTGGGCGGGAGGGTGTCAGAGAAGGGGAGCGTGTGACCTTTGAGCCGAGGCGCTTGTGGGTGCTGACCTGCCTGCTGGGGTATGGGTGGCGTCTCCAGCCACTGCTGTGCCTGCATCCTGGGTACGCTGCGCCTGTGCCCCAGTCCTGGGTACTCTACCTCACAGCTGCCTGCTATGTTTGCTGCACCCGGAACCCTCGTCTCTCCCTGTGGGTGCTCACGGGGTCAGCAGATTCCCTGAGGAGGGCCGGGGTGCCTGGCTCTGACGTGGGTGAGCCACGCTGGCTCTGACGTGGGTGAGCCTCCCTTAGGGGGCCCTCAGGGTCTGTCGTGGGAGATGGGTCCTGAGTGAGGCGTGACCCGCCCTGGGGGCCTGTGTGCAGGGCCCCAGACAGGACTACTGGCACGGGTGCTTCTTTACAGGTGGCTGACCCCGCCCCAGACTGCCAGGGACTGACCCCTGAGCACAGCCCAGAGAATTAAGCCCTGAGCACTGCCGGTGTGGTCCCAAAGCTGGGACGGGGCAGGGGGGTGGGCGAGCACTCCGAGGAGCTTCTTGCACTGCACTGGGTGTGACTCGGGGCTGTCGGTGGGCAGAGCCCAGCAGGCCGTGGAGCACCCACAGTGGGGGAGCAGGGCTGGGCTTGGGGAGCTCAGTGGCCTGTGGTTAGGGGACAGGAAGGCGGTGCTGGGTCAGGAGTAGGGCAGGAAGTGCCAGACTCAGGTTCGGGTTTATTCTTGCCCGGTGGGGCCCCGGGGCTGGCCTTGTTGCGCGCACCTCCTGAACCCCGCAGGAGTGGGGCTGCGGTGGTTCCTTCCTGCGCCCCTTTGCGGCTCCTCCCCTCCCCTGGCCCCCACGCCTGCCTCTTCTGGGTGGCTGGGCCGAGGGGTCTGCCTCTCCCACCCGCCACCTCTGCCCAATCCTCACTTCTCTTTTCCACTCTCACGTTCTCTCCTCCTTGGTTCCCCGCCATGCCCCCTCACCTCCAGGAGTGTGTCCTGAGCTCAGACCCGGCAGTGTCGCTGGGAACAGGCTCCCCCACAGAGGCCAAAGCTCTGCCCGGCACCCCACATGTCAGCTTTTCCTATTTGTTTCTTTGGTTTGGGCTCACACCCTGCAGCACTCCGAGGTCACTCTGGCTCAGTGCTAGGAATTACTCCTGGCCACACTTGGGGGGACCCTCTGGCATGCTGGGGATCAAACTCAGGTCAGGCGCCTGCAAGGCAAAGGCCCTACCCCCGTTCTATTGCTCGGCTGTTTCTTCTCTTTTGAAGAAGGGTCTTAAGGCGTTTCAAATTTGCCGCCTCTGTGCGTTTCCTGCTTCCCTTTTGCAGCTGGCCACAGCCCTTGGCCTCACCCGGCCTCAGGAGCCTGCACACGGCCTGGCTCAGGGTCCACACCGAAGTCCCCTCACAACAGCTGCATGTGGGCAGTGCCCGCCTCATGCTTGCATAGCGGACGCTCTTTGGCGGACACTCCACCAACCCCAGGCCCTCTCTTGACCATTTTCAGCACCCAAGCACGTGGCCATCACCGTCCTTGTCCAGGACGTTCTCATCTCCCTCAGCCACACCCATGTGCCCTATACTCACTGCCTCCGCCCCCTGACCCTGGCAGGCCAGTCCAACCTTGACACTGTTTGCCTGTCCCACCACCCCGAGAGTGTGGGCTTGGGACCTCTGCAGGCCACAGAGTCCCCAGAAAAAAGCTACACTGCATGGCCTCTGTTTGTCTCCCGTTCTCTCTGCCATAGACGGCGGTGACCTTCTATTTCTACCAATGGTAGAAGCTGCTCGAAAGAAAACCTAGCCGGGTACAGCCTGGAAGGTCTGGACTGGGGTTCCTAGGGGTGGGGGCAGGCTGAGGGAGGGGCCAGCAGCTGCCCCGGCTGGCCACCTACAGACGCATGCCCGGAGTCTGGGAATGACACCCAGACAGCAAGAGTTTCTGCTCACGAAGTTTCTGCTCACCCCTTGGCAGGTGACCCCTAGCAAGCCCTCGTGGTGGGAATGAGTGTCCACTCGCAGAGGGGGTGCTGACCTCCTCATGGGCACGTTGAAGCAAAGCCTGTGCCCTTGCCCAAGCAGGCCCAAGAAAAGAGCCAGTGACCAAAGATCCAGACCCAGGGCCTCTCTCGGGAGGGCTAGAGACCGTGACTTTCCCTGGCAGTATCAGGGATCTGGGAGCAGGTCGGATACCTGCTGGCCCTTCCCGAGGGCAGCCCCAAGAGGACAGGGGAGGCCCTGGGCGCTGTTCCGAGCTGTGCTTTCATCTCAGAGCTGGGGCAGCCAGTAGACCCAGGTCTGATGCTCTTGGAACCATGCGGTGCTGGGGATTGACCCGGTTGGCTGCGTGCTAGGCAGGAGCCCTGTGTCTTGTCGGCCCTCACCAGGGTCTGGATCAGGGCTGTTGGGAGGCCGGGAGACATTCCCCACAGCCACAAGCTTCGGCTCTGGGCCGGGCCTAGTAACCGGAGGTGATGGGTGAGCCCCAGCCAGGGTTGCAGTGGACGAGCAGGGAGCTGAGCTGCCGTGGATTGGGACTGAGGTGTTGGTTGTTCCGACTCCCCTGCTTATGACAGGAAACGCAAACCTGTGTAGTGGACACAGATGCCCCGCAGGCCTCCCCAGCTGCTGTGCTGTGGCGCTGTGTGGCCCGGGGGACGGTTCTCAGGGCTTGCCTGGCGGTCTCTAGGCAGCAGTTCTAGCCCTGCAGCTGGGGTCAGGCTCTGGGTTCACAGGGGGACATGCCGCCGCTGGACCAGGCCGTCACTGGCCTTGCCATGTCTGCGGGGTCTGAGTGCTTGGGGTCGCTGAGCTGAGAATGAAGAGGTGGCACCCCAGAAAAAAGTGGGTGCTGATAGTGGGTGGAGGCTGGGTCCAGGGAATGGTTTCCTTGTGGGTGTTGGCATTGCTTGTGGTTCACTTGTGTGTATGTGTGAGTGTGTATGTGTGTGTGTGTATTCGTCTATGTCCTTTGTAGGTATCTGGGTCTGTATCTTCGCGTGTCCATGTGTCTCTGTATCTGTGTGTCCCTGGGCTGATCTGGGCTCCTTGGGGAGGCCCGGTGCACCTTTGGTGGGTTGGCCAGGCTGGGGAGTGGGTGAGAGGACGGAGGCCACATAACTGTAGGGACACACTGACCTCAGTTCCTTCTAGCCTTACGGTGGGCGCGGACCCCCTCTACAGGCTGTAGGGTGTCTCTAAACGATGTAGTCCCAGCCCCTCAGGGCCCGTCCTGTGATAAATGAAGCCCAGGAGAGGTGCCGGGCCTCGAGGGCCCATGAGAATCCCCTTGCTGAGAGGCCTCAACACTTGCTCATTTTTCACAGGGGCCTGCCCGAGGGTTCAAGGGTACCCAGGGCCACATCAGATATAGGATGCTGGGGTGGGAGGCACATGATGTTGGGATGGGAGACAACAGTGCTGGACTCACCTGGCCTGGGTGCCACCGTGTGTACCATCCGTCCATGGCCCCTGCTAGGGACACATTTCTGAAGCCAAATTCCACTGACCACAGTGGGAATCCACAGATGGACCCCTTGAGTTGTCTCCGCTGGACAAAGGGTCAGTCTGTGGGTGTGGGGGGGCAGCTGTTCTGGCCACACAGGAGGCCATTGTGGTAGCACCTCAGGGTGAAGCTCTGGCCCTTCCTGCCCCATCGAGCTGTCCATACCCCAGTGGGGCGCCACCTCCCCAGGCAGGCTCCCGGCTTAATCAGTGTCAGGCCCAGAGACTGTGAGTGGGAGATAGGTGCCCGGAGGGCAGGCACCCTAGGTCTGGGGAGGGGCCCTTGTCTGGGAGGAAGGCCCACACCCACCTAGCAGTGCTCAGGGCTTACTCTCACCTCTGGGCTTACTCCTGGCAGTGTTCGAGGGACCCCAGGATGCTGGGAACCAAACGGGGGCTCAGCCACGCTCAAGGCAAACTCCTGACCCCGATTTTGTCTCTTGGTCCCGGGGTTAAAAGCAAAGTATGTGGGGCGCTGGGGAGACCGGTGGTTAACTGTGGGCCAACTCCAGAGTTGCACTGTTCACGTTGAGGGGAGTCGGGGCAGAAATGAAGCGTTAATGCCGACACCCTTCTCCCCACCTGGCCCCAGCTCTGCTGAGGGTGTCCAGGGCCCCCGTCCCTCCCTGTGAACACGCTTCTCTTCCCGCAGGGACACGAGGGGCCAAGGACACACAGATAGCTTTCACAGCGCAGCCCAGCCGGGCCAAATGTGCCAGAAGGGGTCAGGTGACCGAACGTAAGCCGGGCCGTAAGCTAACACCTCCCAGCCTCCCGCCACCGTCGCCACAGGAGTCTGTCCGGCCTCGCCCGATAGAGTGGATGGGAGGGAGTGTTCGGAGCCTGGCTGCCTGGCCCTCGGCCTCTGCTAGTCTATCTCCAGCTGCCTAGGGGCGACGTGGGTCACTTCCAGGAAATCCCTGCAGGCTGGGCTGGGCGCTCTGCTGACACCCACTTTCTTCTCTAGACGGAGCTGAGGCCTCGCTGGGCTTATCTCCAGGCTGGTTTCTTACTCTCCTCCCTGCCAGAGGTGATAGGCACCGGCCAACCCCAGGCCGCCCAGGACTAGGACTCGCTCCAGCTGCCCCCTCCTGTTACTTTTTTTAAGTGAAGCCATTAGGATATTTTCCATGGGAATCCCAGTCTGTTTCTGGAGCTAGTTCTTCTTGCTTGGTTGGTTTCTGGGTCGCACCTAGCGGTGCTGAGGCCCACCAGGCCCCTGTGCTGAGGCCTACTCCTGGCCCTGTGCTGAGGGCCACCCCTGACCATGTGCTGAGGGCTACACACCTGCCTGTGATGAGGGCCACCCCTGACCGTGTGCTGAGGGCCCACACCTGGCCCTGTGCTGAGGGCCACCCCGTGTGCTGAGGGCCCACACCTGGCCCTGTGCTGAGGCCCACGCCTGGCCCTGTGCTGAGGCCCACGCCTCCCTGTGCTTGAGGCCCACGCCTGGCTCCTGTGCTGAGGCCCACGCCTGGCCTGTGCTGAGGCCCACGCCTGGCCCTGTGCTGAGGCCCACGCCTGGCCCTGTGCTGAGGCCCACGCCTGGCCCTGTGCTGAGGCCCACGCCTGGCCCTGTGCTGAGGCCCACGCCTGGCCTGTGCTGAGGCCCACGCCTGGCCTGTGCTGCCTGGCCCTGTGCTGAGGCCCACGCCTGGCCCTGTGCTGAGGCCCACGCCTGGCCTGTGCTGAGGCCCACGCCTGGCCCTGTGCTGAGGCCCCACGCCTGGCCCTGTGCTGAGGCCCACGCCTGGCTCTGTGCTGAGGCCCACTCCTGGCTGTGCTGAGGCCCACTCCTGGCCTGTGCTGAGGCCCACGCCTGGCCTATGCTGAGGCCCACGCCTGGCCTGTGCTGAGGCCCACTCCTGACCCCTGTGCTGAGGCCCACTCCTGACCTGTGCTGAGGCCCACGCCTGGCCCTGTGCTTTGAGGCCCACTCCTGGCCCTGTGCTGAGGCCCACTCCTGGCCCTGTGCTGAGGCCCACTCCTGACCCTGTGCTGAGGCCCACGCCTGGCCCTGTGCTGAGGCCCACTCCCTGGCCCTGTGCTGAGGCCCACTCCTGGCCCTGTGCTGAGGCCCACTCCTGACCCTGTGCTGAGGCCCACGCCTGGCCTGTGCTGGAGGCCCACGCCTGGCCCCTGTGCTGAGGCCCACTCCTGACCCTGTGCTGAGGCCGCCTTGACCCTGTGCTGAGGCCCTCCTGACCCTGTGCTGAGACCACGCCTGACCCTGTGCTGAGGGCCCACGCCTGACCCCTGTGCTGAGGTCCACGCCAGGCCCTGTGCTGAGGCCCACGCCTGACCCTTGTGCTGAGGCCACGCCTGGCCCTGTAGCTGAGGTCCACGCCAGGCCCTGTGCTGAGGCCCACTCCTGGCTGTGCTGAGGGGCCCACTCCTGGTGCGGCTCAGGGAACTGTCTGTGTGCTGGGATTGAACCTGGATAAGCCACATAAAGGCGCAATGTCCTCCCACATGGTACTCTCGCCCCAGTCCCTCTTGATCTAGTTCCCGAGAGTTAGGGCTTTCCGAGGCTGTGTTTGTGCTTGACTCGGGAAGGTGCCAGAGGTGCCGGGCATTCCGGGACAGTAGGAGCTGGTTTCTCCCCCCCACCCCCGTATTGATTGACTTATTGGGGCCCTGCTGGAGGGTCCTAGTCGTGAGGGCTGGTTTGGGACACCCGGGAGCCGCGGCCCTGGGCACGCTCTTGCTGTCCTGTTCCTCTGAAGGGAGAGTTGAGGTGCCTGTTTCGTTCCTTTATTTTTTCGTTTTCTTTGTTGTTGGTTTGGGGACTTGGATGGCGCTCAGGGGCTACTCCTGGCTCTGAGCTCAGGGCTTAGTTCTGGGGTGCTCAAAGGACCATAGAGGGTGCTGGGGATGGAACTGGGGTCGGCCGCAAGGCAAGTGCCCCAGCCACTGTGCTTTGCGCCTGTGGCCTATTTATGCATCTCTGTTGATTGGCGTTGGTTGAGGGTGTGAATTTGGGCAGCTGTGCCATGGTTGTGTGTGGTCGAGGGTAGGGTAGAGGACAGCCGTGCGGGGACCATGTGTGGTCGAGGGTGGGAGTCCAGGCCCCTATGCCATGACCATGTGTGGTCGAGGGGAGTCCGGCCCTTGCCGTGACTCTGTGTGGTCGAGGGGGGCGTCCGGGCCCCTGTGCTGTGACTCTGTGTGGTCGGGGGGGGAGTCCGGCCCCTGTGCCGTGACTCTGTGTGGTCGAGGGTGGGAGTCCGGCCCCTGTGCCGTGACCGTGTGGTCGAGGGTGGGAGTCCGGCCCCTGTGCCGTGACTGTGTGTGGTCGAGGGTGGGAGTCCGGGCCCCTGTGCCGTGACTGTGTGTGGTCGAGGGTGGGAGTCCGGGCCCTGTCGTGGACCGTGGGTGGTCGAGGGTGGGAGTCCGGCCCTGTGCCGTGACTCTGTGTGGTCGAGGGTGGGAGTCCGGCCCCTGTGCCGTGACCGTGTGTGGTCGAGGGTGGGAGTCCGGCCCCCTGTGCTGCGTGACTCTGTGTGGTCGAGGGTGGGAGTCCGGCCCTGTGCCGTGACCGTGTGTGGTCGAGGGTGGGATGCCGGGCGGGGCAGCCGTGCCGTGATCGTGTGTGGTCTTTTTCTTTCTTCGAGGGTTTGTCTTTCAGAGGAGGTTTTGGCTCACTGACAAGCTGAGCTGAAGTGAGGTTCCCCTGGCTCTTTCATCTGGGCCTTGGCAGTGATGCTTGGCACCAGGCCGCCACTTGGTCGGGTCCGCTTTGGCACCAGCCAGTCTCTGCAGGGTTGTGTGAATGCCCAGAACTCCAAAGATTTGGAGACTCCACAAAGGGCAAGTGAATTGCCACAGAAATAACTGCGTTGAGCCTCCGACCCCACACATGCCCAGTGTTGGTCAGACAAGCTCCCTGAGAGCAGTGCGCGGCCCCTGCGGTGCAGCGGCTGGGCCTGACCCGCCTGTTCCTGACCTCACACCGCCATCCCTGACCTCACACCCGCCATCCCTGACCTCACACCCACCTGCCCCTGACCTCACACTCACCTGACCTCACACCGCCATCCCTGACCTCACACCGCCTGTCCCTGACCCTCACACCCACCCACCCCTGACCTCACACCTGCCCGTCCCTGACCTCACACCGCCTGTCCCTGACCTCACACCCACCTGCCCCTGACCTCACACTCACCCACCCCTGACCTCACACCGCCATCCCTGACCTCACACCGCCTGTCCCTGACCTCACACCCACCCATCCCTGACCTCACACCCACCCCCTGACCTCACACCGCCACCCCTGACCTCACACCCGCCCACCCCTGACCTCACACCCACCCACCCCTGACCTCACACCTGCCCGTCCCTGACCTCACACCCACCCATCCCTGACCTCACACCCACCCCTGACCTCACACCCCGCCACCCCTGACCTCACACCCACCACCCCTGACCTCACACCCGCCCACCCCTGACCTCACACCTACCCCTGACCTCACACCCGCCCACCCCTGACCTCACACCTGCCCACCCCTGACCTCACACCACCTCTCCCCCAGCTCCGGCTCCAGTTGGTCTTTGCTTTTGAGGCACTTTCTTCCCACTCAGGGCCTTGCTCTGGGCCCTGCCTGACCCTGGCCTGTGTGCGGTCCAGCGCCCCTGGCCCATCTTCAAGTAGCAGGGCTCAGGCCAGCAGAGTCTCTGCCCTTAACTCCCCAAGGCTCACCCGCTAGGATCTCCCTGTGGCTGCTGAGTGCTGAGGTGCTGGCCCCAAGACCCTGCCCACCTCGGCCCTTCTTCTCCCCATGCTGGCTCTCCTCCTTCCTGGCGAGGCCACCCGGGACCTGTCACTGCCTTCCCCGGCTCCAGGGCCGATCAGCTCTGTGCGTTGGGGCGTCAGGCTCTCCCTGCGGTGCCCAGGCTCTGGCCCCTGTCCAGGCAGGGACGTGTTTATCTGGGGAGTGTGGGGCTGAGCTCAGCAGGGAGCTGCAGGTGCCGGGGCCGCGCTCCTGGCCCCGTGGGACTGTTTATCCACAGGGCATGAGCTCTGAGGGCGCCTCAAGGGTCGGGGCTCCTGGTTGAGCGCCGATGTGGGAGTCCCTCGCCCTGAGTAAGCCTGTTTCTCCCTCTGGATTTGAGACTCAGGAGCCCGCCCCTGCCTGGCCGGTGCCCTCAACCCCAGGGGAGCCGCAACCTTGCCTGAAAGTTCTGGCCGTGCCTTTCTGGGAGGCCCCGAGACTAAACTCCTGTCCTCTCACCCAGGACGTCCACGCGGCCGGAGGTGGCCAGCATCGAGCCGCTGGGCACAGATGACAAGCAGTGCTCACAGAGGGCCGTGGTGCACGCCCGCCCGGCCCAGCCCGCCCGCCTGACCAGCATCATCCTCGCCGAGGACATCAGTAAGGGCCCGGGCGCCGCCGAGAAGGGAGCCTGTTCTCAGGGGCTGAGAGCACCCATGCCTGAGGCCTCTCCTGCCCCCTCTGTCCCTCTCTCTCCTGGTGGGCTCTGGTCTGTCCCGTGCTGTTGCGCGTCGCCCGTCGCGTCTTGACAGGTTTCACTTCAGGGGATGGCAGTTGCCCCCCATCCCAGATTTGACCCACCTCACCTCAGGTCTTGTTAAATGCCCAGAGAAACTGGAGCCACTCACATCTCCCCTTTTGGCTCGTTTGACTACGTCTTCCCAGGCGTGGGGTTTCCCTCAGACGGCACCTGACTCCCATTCTCGGGTGCTGGCCTGTTTCCTGTGAAACCAGCATTGCCACCAGAGAAGGCTTTGGGGCTCTGGGTGATGCCTCCAGCCTGGACAGCATCCCGGGGCAGTGAGATGGTGCAGAGGCTCGGCCGTGACCCTGCTTCAAATCCTGGCACTGGTGCGGGCTCCAGGCCAAGATTAACAGATGAGGGGCCGGGCATAGCAGTTTTCCAGCCCTGCGTCAGCGAAGTTGGGCGCCCCCGGCCCTTGCTGGGAGTAGGGGGCTCCCCTCCGGGGCCAGGGGCGCAGAGTAAGCCCCACTGAGCCCTGCCCCGCGCCGCAGCGCCACGGGCCAGGTCCTGCGCTGTGATGCCATCGTGGACCTCATTCACGGTATTCAGATTGTCTCCACCACCCGCGAGCTGTACCTGGAAGACTCGGCCGCTCGAACTGAAGATCCAGGCGCTGGACTCGGAGGGTGAGCGCTGGTGGGGTGGGGGTCGGGACTGAAGATCCAGGCGCTGGACCTCGGAGGGTGAGCGCGGGTGGGGGTGGGGGGTCGGGACTGAAGATCCAGGCGCTGGACTCGGAGGGTGAGCGGAGGAGCCAGGTGGGTCCTGGGGACCAGGACTCCAAAGGGTTCCCCACAATCTCAGGATAATCCCAGGCCTGCGCTCTGCCCCTGTAGCATAGCCCCAAGGCCAGCCCCACGCTTCTGTGCAGGGACTGGGTGGGAGAAGCACTAGGTGGTGAGGGAACGAACCCGGGAGAAGTGTGTGTGTGTGTGTGTGTGTGTGTGTGTGTGTGTGTGTAGGAAGCAAGGAGAAGTGGACAGCCGGGGGGGGGGGTGTGTATGTCTATGTTTGTGTGTGTGTAGAACTGGGAGAAATGGGCAGCAGTGTGTGTGGGTGTGTGTGTGTGTGTGTGTGTGTGTGTGTGTGTGTGTGTCTGTGCCACTGGTCCTGTCATTCGCAGCTTCACAGTACCAGTGTGTGTGTGTGTGTGTGTGTGTGTGTACCTGTACCCTGGTCCTGTCATTCACAGCTTCACAATACCAGTGTGTGTGTGTGTGTGTGTGTGTGTGTGTGTGTGTACCTGTACCCTGGTCCTGTCATTTGCAGTTTCACAATACCAGTGTGTGTGTGTGTCTGTGTCTGTGTGTGCGTGTGTGTGTGTGTGTGTGTGCGTGTGCGGCGCGTGCGTGTGTGTGTGTGTGTGTGTGTGTGTGTACCCTGGTCCTGTCGTTGCTTCACAGCACCAGTCTATGTTGGGCGTGTCCTGGACAGGGTTTCTTCCTAGCAAGGGTCAGTCCCCGGCGGTGGCGGAGGTGGTCTGGGCTGCGACGGTTCTGGAGGAGCAGAGTAAAAAGTCAGGCCGTTCCTTCAGGCGAAGGATCTTCGCGTGTGGGAGCCCAGTGAGGGCGCCGTTGTCTGGGAAGCCCTCGCTGCTTCTCTGCCTGCGTGTGCCCCTGCCTTGTTATGACGGAACGGCACGGTGCAGCTTAGCCCAGAGGTGCCACCTTGGAGCCAGATGCCCAGGGATGCAGCAGGCTGGCCTGGTGTTCCGTGCTGTTGGCATGTCTCAGGAGTCCCTGCAGACATAGCAGCACAGCCCGATGCCTCTGGAGACGCTGCCTGATGTCCCTGGGGGCAGCTTCGGTGGCTGGGCATGGGGTCCATGCTTCTTTTCCCCAGAATTCCTGGAGCAGAGACTGTTTCCTCTTAGCCACTTGCTGTTTCCTGCTGCTGAATTTCCTGGGCCCCCTAGGGCCGGGCCTTGGTGGGGTGCTGGCCTCCAGGTAGACCGGCTGGTTTCCAGCTTGACAAGTATGTCACTTCCTGTTCCCTCCGGGCCTCAAGTTCTGCTCCCAGCACTGGGTTCCGGCTCCTGGGTCTCTGCTTTCAGCAGCCCTGGCCTCAGGCGTGCCCTCAGGTAGTCCCTCCTCCAGGAAGACTCCAGACCGCCTCTGCGTGTTGTGGGGGTTACTGCTCCCTCCGAAAAGCCTGCAGCTGACCAGGGCCCTACCTCAAGGGACAGCGGGTGGTACTGGCTCTGCACTTCCAGGCAGAACTGGGGTCACTACGTTCTTCCAGACTCCAGTGTCGGACACTAGACTTTGAGCCCAGTGGGTGTTTGACAGTGACAGATGCTTGTTAATGTGAATTGCTGAATGTTTTCCTGGCATATCCTGAGGCTGGACTCCTAAGTTTTCCTGGTAGGCTTTAGACTAGTCTATGAAGTGGCATGTCACAGAGGACTGCTTCACAGACTCACCTCACACAGGCTCACCTCACGCAGGGTCACCTCACACTAGGCTCACCTCACGCAAGCTCACCTCACACAGGCTCACCTCACACAGGCTCACCTCACACAGGCTCACCTCACACAGGGTCACCTCACACAGGCTCACCTCACACAGGCTCACCTCACGCCAGGGTCACCTCACACAGGCTCACCTCACGCAGGGTCACCTCACACAGGCTCACCTCACGCAGGCTCACCTCACACAGGCTCACCTCACGCAGGGTCACCTCACACAGGCTCACCTCACGCAGGGTCACCTCACACAGGCTCACCTCACACAGGCTCACCTCACACAGGCTCACCTCACACAGGGTCACCTCACACAGGCTCACCTCACGCAGGGTCACCTCACACAGGGTCACTTCACACAGGCCCAGTTCACACAGGGTCACCTCACACAGGCCCAATTCACACAGGGGTCACCTCACACAGGCCCCCTTCACACAGGGTCACCTCACACAGGGTCACCTCATACAGGCCCAGTTCACACAGGGTCACCTCACACAGGGTCACCTCATACAGGGTCGCTTCACGCAGGGTCGCCTCACACAGGACCGCCATCACCACACCTTCCACCACAGGGACAGTGGGGGCCACACTGGAGGAACCTGCCTGCCCTCAGGGCTGGTGTTCCGGCTGTTTCCATGGGTTCCTGTGGCTGTTCCCTGGGGCCTGTCTGGCTATTTCTGCACCCTGTTCTCTTTCTTCCACCGAGGCTGGCGCTGGGTGACCTCTCCCCAGGGGCTGTCCTCTTCTCTGAGGGGCCGGAGAGATTGCGCCCAGGGGTAGGGATGTCTGCCTTTGCTTGCCGGCAATCCAGGTTCGATCCCTGGCATCCCATCCCAAATTGTCCCCTGAGCAACAGCAAGAGTAAATACTGAGAGCAGAGCCAGGAGTAAGCCCTGAGCGTTGCCAGGAAGATAAAACAAAACCTTCCTGAGTTTGTGTGCCCTGGAGGTGGGGCTTGCTTTCCCTCCCTTTGCTCTCACAGCCGGATCTCTGGGGAGCTGGGGCGAGTGGATTCCCTTACAGATGTCTGACAAGCTACGGCCTGTGAGATCTCTGGGGATGGAGGGTTCTGCAGGAGAGACCAGGACCCCGGGCCCTGTGGGCACCACTGCCCAAGAGAGGCCCTGCTGGTCCCTTTCCTCAGCCGCGGGGTGAGCTCGGCGCCCCTCTGCCTGCCTTACAGGGAACACGTTCAGCACCCCTGGCCGGGCTGGTCTTTGACTGGACAATTGTGAAGGACCCAGAGGCCAATGGCTTCTCAGACTCCCACAATGCACTGCGGTAAGAGAAAGGGGAGCAGAATGGGGGGTTTGGGGGAGGGTGTGGGCGGGGTGACCCTGGCTCTGTGGGGCCTGCGGCCTTCTGCATCATCTGTGAGGTGCCCAGGATGGCGCCAGAATCCAGGACACTCCCGGACCCGGTGAGGGGGAGAATTGTCATGTTCTCTGGGTCTCTCTCTCCAGGGAGGCCGGATGAGAAAAACTCACCCCAGAGAGCCGAGGCTTTCCTGGGTGCAGGGGCTGGCTGGGCGTGACCCTGTGGAAATCCTGCCATTGGAGTTAGTCCCAGGATTGACCCCCGGTGGAGCGCCCTCCTGCCAGGACAGCAGGTGTGAGGGCTGCGCCCCACCACTAACACGGGTTCAGACGGCTCCTTCCCACGGGGTCTGCTCCCGCGCCTCCCAGCAGCCCCCGTTGGTGAAGATGGGGCAGTTTCGCCGGCTCAGATGTAGACAGCCTGGAGCTGAGCCTGAGCAGAGCTATGGCCTGCCACCACCCCAGCGGCTGTTAGGTTGCGGAACAGGGCAGACGAGGAGCTCCCCGGTACCCAGTGCCGGCGCCCACCTCCGTGGGGGTCGCAGCAACCCTGTGGTGGGCAGCAGGAGGGAGGTGGAACCCCCCCGCATCCTCACCCCGGCACTGGCAGCCTCTGCCCCGGCCGTGGAGTGGATGAACGCTCAGGGATGAGGGTCCTTAGTGGGGAGGTGGGCTTGGAGACCTGGATTATAAACAAAGCAAATGACCTACTTGTAGCAGTTTCAGCCCCAGAGAAGCTGCAGGTCCACCATGAAACGGTTTCCCCCTAAACTCAGAGCAAAATGCCCCCAGTGCCCCCAATGATCTCGGTCCACATTTATTTGCTCTACCTGGGCACTTCCTGGGACCCACTGTCGGGCCCTAGACTCAGGGCCCCAGTTGGCGCCGACCCCTCCAGCTGTGGGGATTCCTCGTGTTCTGACTGAATCCGGGGCACCCGCTCATGTCCTGCCTGGATCAGGCCCGTGAGCCTCTTCCGAGCTCGGAATCCCAGCCCAGGCAAGTCTCAACCAACTTGTGGATTTTTTTTCTGCAGCAAGCTTAGATAACCAAGCAAGGAAGTACACGGGGTAGTGCACAGCACCCCACGGATCCTGGGGAGCTGGGGAGGGTGTCCCTTGGGTTGCTCTGACCTGCTCGGCTCAGCGGACTTGTTTGTGACTCGGCCAAGCATTCCCATACAGCAGAGGCGGCTCCAGGAGAGGGCGGGGATGCCCAGGCGCCGAGGCCTGCCTCAGTGGCCCTGCAATCCTCCCCTTCTGGGGCCTCACGCTTGTGCTCCGGAAGCATTTTGACTGAGCAGATGACCTCAGGTTTCAGTTTCCTCACAATTGCAGCAATCTAGGTCACATGCAGATTCCCAGGTTCCAGGCTCGGGCTGGGAATCTGCATTTTCACCAGCATCTTGGCACCCTCTAAGAACTGCTTCAGCTTTTCTACATGCAACCGTCTCGCTTTCCTGCAGATTTGGTTTCTTTTTGGGAGGCCACCTGGAGGTGCCCAAGGGCTTACCCCGCTCCGCTTAGGTCACCCCCGACAGTGCTTGGGGAACCATCTCGCGGTGCCAGCAACTGCATAGGGGTCAGGCATGTACAAGGCAAGTGCCTGACTGCGTCTCTGGGGTCAGGCATAAAACGCCTCTGCATTTTATGTTTATCACTGAGTGAATAGGCATCGAAGCCAAGAGTTTTCTAATCACAAATTCTAAAGTAATTTATGCTGCAGGGATCAGAGAGTTCATACTCCTGGTAGGGCATTTGCTTTGCTTGTGACTGGCCAGATTTGATCCCCAGCACCCCACATGGTCCCGGGAGCTTTGCGGGAGTGATCCCTGAGCACAGAGCCAGGAGTTAGCCCTGAGCACTGCCAGATGTGCTCAATTTCTCTCATAACACATTCTTTATAACATTTCCTGGCCCCCATGTTGGGTTCAGTGCCTTGGAGGTTGTTCCGGAACATGGCACAGGAGCACGTCACCCACTGCCACCCTCAGGGCCGCTCTGCCCATGTGGGCGCTGCCGGGAGGTGCCCGTGCTCAGGTGGGGGTGCGCTGGTTGCACGCTTCCAAGTCTGATGACGCCTTTCCCAGAATCCTCACCTTCTCGGAGTCGACCTACATACCCCCCCGCCTACATCTCAGGAGATGGAGAAAGGCTCCAAGCAGGGGGACACCGTCCTGGTGTCGGGATGAAGACCGGAAGCTCCCGGCTCAAAGCACGAATCCAGGAGGCCGTGTACAAGGTGGGCCGGGTGGGCGTGTGCCAGGGCCCTTCCTGCGGGGCTGCTGTGCCCCCGCCGTGAGGGCTCTCTCCAGGGCAGCTCTGGGGCAGCTTACAGGGCTCTCGGCCCCAGCTCCTCTTGCTCAGACCTGCTGCCCCAGGGCCAGGCTTCACTCCTGCGTGTTCCCGACACTTCCTCGGCTCTGTGGGCACCTGAGCACTGGGGTGTGGGATCAGGGGGTGGCCTCTGCCCTCGCCCCTGCCCTGGGATAGGGCTCGGTCCTAGGTGGGGGATCCATCTCGGGACCCCGCCCACACCCTGCTGGACTGGCCTCTCCTGCACGCACTTCTCCAGGGCTGGTGGGGTTTGGTAAGGTCCGTGTTCCTTCTGCTTTCTGGTTTTTATTTTTGGGGCTAGCGGTGCTCAGGGCTGACTGCTGACCCCGCGCTCAGGGATCACTCCTGGGGCTCAGAGGATCATGTGGGGTGTTGGGGATTTATTTCAGGACAGTCAGCTGGGAGTCGGGAGAGGTCAGCTGGAAGGCAGGGTGGGTGCAAGGCGCACTCTAACCTCTTCTTACTCTGCAGCTTTGTAACCTTTCCAGTCCTTTGGGCATTTGTGGGGTGAACCCACGCCTCTGGGGTCCCATCTCCATAGACCTCACTCCTGGGGGTCCCCATCTCATAGGCCTCTCTCCTGGGGGTCCCCATCTCATAGGCCTCTCTCCCTGGGGGGTCCCCATCTCATAGGCCTCTCTCCTGGGGGTCCCATCTCATAGGCCTCTCTCCTGGGGGGTCCCATCTCATAGGCCTCTCTCCTGGGGGTCCCCATCTCATAGGCCTCTCTCCTGGGGGGTCCCCATCTCATAGGCCTCTCTCTCCTGGGGGTCCCATCTCCATAAGCCTCTCTCCTGGGGGTCCCATCTCATAGGCCTCTCTCTCCTGGGGTCCCCATCTCATAGGCCTCTCTCCTGGGGGTCCCCATCTCATAGGCCTCTCTCCTGGGGGTCCCCATCTCATAGGCCTCTCTCCTGGGGGGTCCCCATCTCCATAGACCTCTCTCCTGGGGGGGTCCCCATATCATAGGCCTCTCTCCTGGGGGTCCCCATCTCATAGGCCTCTCTCCCTGGGGGGGTCCCCATCTCCATAGACCTCTCTCCTGGGGGGTCCCCATATCATAGGCCTCTCTCCTGGGGGGGTCCCCATCTCATAGGCCTCTCTCCTGGGGGTCCCCATCTCATAGGCCCTCTCTCCTGGGGGGTCCCCATCTCATAGGCCTCTCTCCCTGGGGGTCCCATCTCATAGGCCTCTCTCCTGGGGGTCCCATCTCATAGGCCTCTCCTGGGGGTCCCCATCTCATCGCCTCTCTCTCCTGGGGGTCCCATCTCATAGGCCTCTCTCCTGGGGCATCCCCATCTCATAGGCCTCTCTCCTGGGGGTCCCCATCTCATAGGCCTCTCTCCTGGGGGGGTCCCATCTCCATAAGCCTCTCCTGGGGGGCCCCCATATCATAGGCCTCTCTCCTGGGGGGTCCCCATATCATAGGCCTCTCTCCTGGGGTCCCATCTCCATAAGCCTCTCTCCTGGGGGTCCCCCATATCATAGGCCTCTCTCTCCTGGGGGTCCCCATATCATAGGCCTCTCTCCTGGGGGTCCCCATCTCATAGGCCTCTCTCCTGGGGGTTCCCATCTCATAGGCCTCTCTCCTGGGGGGGTCCCCATCTCATAGGCCTCTCTCCTGGGTCCCCATCTCATAAGCCTCTCTCTCCTGGGGGTCCCCATCTCATAGGCCTCTCTCCTGGGGGGTCCCCCATATCATAGGCCTCTCTCCTGGGGGTCCCCATCTCATAGGCCTCTCTCTCCTGGGGGTCCCCATCTCATAGGCCTCTCTCCTGGGGGTCCCATCTCATAGGCCTCTCCTCCTGGGGGTCCCCCATCTCCATAGGCCTCTCTCCTGGGGGTCCCCATCTCATAGGCCTCTCTCCTGGGGGTCCCCATCTCATAGGCCTCTCTCCTTAGGGTCCCCATCTCATAGGCCTCTCTCCTGGGGGTCCCCATCTCCATAGGCCTCTCTCCTGGGGGTCCCCATCTCATAGGCCTCTCTCCTGGGGGTCCCCATATCATAGGCCTCTCTCTGGGGGTCCCCATCTCATAGGCCTCTCTCCTGGGGGTCCCATCTCATAGGCCTCTCTCCTGGGGTCCCATCTCCATAAGCCTCTCTCCTGGGGGGTCCCCATATCATAGGCCTCTCTCCTGGGGGTCCCCATCTCATAGGCCTCTCTCCTGGGGGTCCCCATCTCATAGGCCTCTCTCCTGGGGGTCCCATCTCCATAAGCCTCTCTCCTGGGGGTCCCCATCTCATAGGCCTCTCTCCTGGGGTCCCCATATCATAGGCCTCTCTCCTGGGGGTCCCCCATCTCATAGGCCTCTCTCCTGGGGGTCCCCATCTCAGGGCCTCTCTCTGGGGGGTCCCCATATCATAGGCCTCTCTCCCTGGGGATCCCCATCTCATAGGCCTCTCTCCTGGGGGATCCCATCTCATAGGCCTCTCTCCTGGGGGTCCCCATCTCATAGGCCTCTCTCCTGGGTCCCCATCTCTTCCCACCCCTTTCCTTCCTGGTTGCTTACTGCTGTAACCTCTCTACTCAGAGTAGTCTCATGGGCTACTCTGGGGTCTCAGCGTGATTCTGGGTGGCCTTGCTGCCCCCCACTTTCCTGTTTCTGCAGGAGCAGGCTTAGGGCCCTAGGGGCTCCGCTCCTCCCCCTCTGCCCCTTCACCTCGCCTGACCAGTCCCTCTTCACCCAGTGCCCCCCGCCTGACCCCTTTCTCACCTACGCTGAATGGCTTCCCTCACTGGGTCTCTCCCTGCCCCCGCATGTGCCCCCCACCTCACCAGTCCCGTGTCCTCCATTCCCAGAATGTCCAGCCGGCCGAGGTGAGGCTGCTGATCCTGGAGAACATCCTACTGACCCCAGCGGCCGACGTCTACCTGCTGGTGGGCACCTCTATCCGCTACCGGGTGCAGAAGATCAGACAGGGCAAGGTCACAGGTGGGTCCGCCTTGGGTCACCGTCGGGTCCTAGACTAGATCACTAGATATCCCGTTGTTCATCGATTTCCTCGAGCGGGCACCAGTAACATTTCCATTGGACCCTATCACGTTCAGTGTAGCCCAATAGCATCTGGTTGCTTCAGGAATATGAAGAGCCTCAAACCGTTTGTTCATGGTCTTGACGAAGAAGTCTGACCTTCTTGTAGGTGGGCGGCCACGTGATCTTTTGACGTCCCGTGGGATCCAGTCGGTAATGGCTCTAATCCAGCGGTCATCTCCATGTCCAGCCCATCTGATTTTCGATGCCTTGGCAAACGAGGCGTCTCTGGGGAGAGCGTGCCATCCCGCCAGGCTGGCTTTGCTCTGAACCTCACATCTGCTGGGCACAGCCGTGGGGAAGCCCGCAGCTGCTCACAGTGTCCCTCGGGGCCAGTGTGCCCACGGTGCCCCTTTCTAGGAGCTGCAAGGGTTGGAACCGCTCTGCTGTCCGCAGCCACTGTTCGTGACCAGTGGGAGCCCTGACATCCTGCTCGGTGTCGCCACCTGCAGGGCGCAGGGGTTGGCTGGCGAGGTGGCGGCGGTGCTGCCAGCCCATTACTTCCCTGGAATGGACTTGTCCCCCAGAATGGGCTTGTCCTCAGGCTCAGAGGGTTACCATCCCCTCTGAGGGACCGTGATTTTTGTCAGGACAGATTTGCAGACATACAAGCTCCAGACCGTGCTTTCCACTCCTGGAGGGAGCCGCAGCCTTGGGCCTTTCTAGAAGCCCCAAGGCGCAGCCCTGGCCAGCCCCAAGCAGAGGCAGAGGACCCACAAACTCAGCCTAGATGGCGGGCTGTGGGCAGCTGGTGGTGAATTGTAAAAAAGCTCAAAATGAGAGCTTGGCCTGGGCTTTCAGAGAGCGTCAGCTTTGCTACAGGCTTGAATGGAGGATGTTAAAACTGAGTGTTAGGGGGCCAGAGCTATAGCACAGTGGGTAGGTCATTTGCCTTGCACACAGCCTACCAGGGTTTGATTTTCAGCATCCCATATTGTCCCCTGAGCACTGCCAGGAGTAATTCCTGAGTGCATGGGCCAGGAGTAACCCTTGAGCATCACTGGTATGACCCAAAAAGTAAAAAAAAGGGTGTTGGAACGATAACACAGCAGGTAGAGCGTTTGCCTTGCACCTTGGTCCACCTTGGTTCAATCCCGGCATCCCGTATGGTCTCCCCGAGCACTACCAGGAGTAATTCCTGAGTGCAGAGCCATAAAGGACCGAAAAAGCCAAAGAAAGGTGTTAAAAACAGGAGGGAAGACGTGGCCACAGAGAGCCTCACGGGAGGGAAGGGCTGCCTTTGCGTGTGTCCGCTTTGGGGCCAACTCTTGTCCCCTGCGCCCCGATCCTCAGATGGTCCCCCTGAGTGCAGGGCCAGGAGTGGCCTCTGATCACTGCCAGGTGTAGCCCAAGAAGCAACAAGATAAAAAGATTCAACAAAAACACAGGAAGAAAGTGCAGTGCTGGGGGTGCCTGGTGGTGTGATGGGTCCCTCCCCGCCCTCCTCTGTCCCCGGCAGAGCTCACCCTGGCGGTGTGATGGGTCCTTAGAGGCTCACCCTGGTGGTGTGATGGGTCCTTAGAGCTCACCCTGGTGGTGTGATGGGTCCTTAGAGCTCACCCTGGCCGTGTGAAGGGTCCTTAGAGCTCACCCTGGTGGTGTGAAGGGTCCTTAGAGCTCACCCTGGCGGTGTGATGGGTCCTTAGGAGCTCACCCTGGCCGTGTGAAGGGTCCTTAGAGCTCACCCTGGCGGTGTGAAGGGGTCCTTAGAGCTCACCCTGGGTGTGATGGGTCCTTAGAGCTCACCCTGGCGGTGTGAAGGGTCCTTAGAGCTCACCCTGGCCGTGGTGATGGGTCCTTAGAGCTCACCCTGGTGGTGTGAAGGGTCCCAGAGCTCACCCTGGCTGTGTGAAGGGTCCTTAGAGCTCACCTTGGCGGTGTGATGGGTCCTTAGAGCTCACCCTGGGTGTGATGGTCCCTCCCTTCCTCACTGTCCCGCAGAGCTCACCTATGCCTTCGGACCAGTATGAGCTGCAGCTGCAAAACGACATCTGGGACCTGAGGGAGACCCAGGCGGCCAGTGGCGCTTCTGGCCCAGGACACTTCAACAGTCACGGCCGTGCAGCTGGGCCAGAGCAGTCCCGTCCTGGGCCACAAGAGTATCCTTCCCGTGGCCGCGCAGGAGGTGCCGTCTGGGAGGCTTATTTTTTTTCCTCCGTGAGAGCTTTGGCAAGGCTAAAAAATAGCTCCGTTTCTCCTCCAGGTCTGAAATTCAGAAAGAACCAAAATAGCAGCTTGGCCGAGTGGAACGGCTCACCTCTGCCGTGGAGAGGCTCTGGGCGGAGGCGGCCGGGGCCACTCCCCTCGCGGCTCTCCCTCACCTGGCCCCCCAGCCCCCACGGGCAGTGTAGGGAGCAGGCTGCCGCCCACCTGAGGGCGACAGGGAGTGTCCATTCCCGATGCTCCCCGCTGGCCTTGTTGCTGTCTCGGACTTTTGCCCCTTAACTCAGACCTCAGGTATCAGCATGCGGGAGGCGCCCGGCTACCCAACAGCACCATCTACGTGGTGGAACCCGGATACCTGGGTGAGTGGGGTGGGGGTGTAGCTGGGCCCTGTGATGGTAGTGATTATAAAGCAAAGCACATCGGGGCGCAGAGAGCTAGAACAGCAGGTCAGGTGCTATCTTGCACGTAGCGAACCCAGGTTCAGTCCCTGGCAACCGTACAGCCTCCCACACTCCTGCCAGGAGCGATCCCAGAGCCTGGCCAGCCAAAACTAAGCAAGTCAGGCCAAGAGGTGGTACAGTGGTTAGGGCCGGGCTGACCAGGCTCGACTCTCAGCACCGCATGGTCTCCTGAGTACCATTAGGTGCAGCACCCCAGGTTGGCTCGGGCACCCAGTGTGGCAGGCTTGCACAGCACCCCACCCTGCAGCCGTCATGGGCACAGGCTCAGTTGGTCAAGAATCACCAGCCGGGCCCACAGACCTGCGAACTGCTTGGGCAGATGGTAAAGGAAACAGGAGACAGAACTGGAGTGAGAGTGGGGCGGGCGGGGGATGAATGGGGTGGGGCAAGTGGGGGTGGGGCGAGTGGTGGGGCAAGGGGGGGCGGGGCAGTGGGGGGTGGGGCAAGTGGGGGGGGGGTGGGCGGCAAGTGGGGCGGGGTGGGCGGCAAGGGGGGGGGCGGTGGCGGCAAGTGGGGCGGGTGGGCGGGGCAAGTAGGGGGGGGTGGGCGGGGCAAGTGGGGCGGGGTGGGTGGGGCAAGTGGGGCGGGGTGGGTGAGGGACTCACTGCAGCCCTTCCCTCACTTTAGAGAAGGGGTAGAAGAAGGAAAAGAAACGGGTTGGTGGCGGGCTTCCTGTCCTTCTGGTGGTCACCAGCGCCCCATCCAGACCATCCCTGGCTGTGGACGCCCACGCCGGGGCCAGTGGTCAGCTCTTCACAGAAGGACCTGTGAGGCCCTGCGATGGTGACAGTTCCCCCAGCAGGAGAGGAGGGTGGGTCCACGCTGTGGAGGCGCAGGGGCACTGAGGGGGCTCCTCCCGTCGCAGTGGACACAGGGTTGAGGACACCAAGGTGGTTCAGGCACCAGCTTCTGAACTGTGTGGCCAGTGCGGAGGCCTTGTTGGGGCTCCTG
This sequence comes from Cryptotis parvus, assembly GCA_021461705.1. Lineage (NCBI taxonomy): Eukaryota > Metazoa > Chordata > Mammalia > Eulipotyphla > Soricidae > Cryptotis > Cryptotis parvus. Next base: position 27,813 of record JAJIBD010034298.1, on the reverse strand, counting down.
AGTCCCCGACGGAGGTGCCCGAGCAATGTCCTTCCCTCGGAGACACTCCTGCTGGTGCCTCAAGCATCTGGGCTCTGCTGGACGTGGGGTTCAAGAGGCGCGGGAGGCAGCCGTTTCTGCACGTGTGTGGGAGGGAGCACGGGCAGCCAGGACAGGCAGGAGGGCTGGGGCCAGGCAGTGGAACAGAAGCTGCTGAGGCCACAGGTGGCTTTGGCTGGGGAGGGCTGTCATGGCGTGTGGGGGGAGAGGGCACATTGGCGTCAGCCCTAGTCACGCAGGGCAGAGACCACTGTGGAGCCAGCACAGAACAAGTGAATTCACAGGGTAGATACTGGGTTCAGGGTGGGGACCCACTGGGGTTCAAGGTATAGATCCACACTGGATTCAGAGTACAGACCCACTAGGTGCGGGTGTAGACCTACTGCAGGTGCAGAGTGGACTCTGGATTCTGGCCCTTCTCTTGCCTTGTGCGTGCCTCTGGGTCCAGTAGCTATTAGCGGCGTGTCTTGGGGGGCCCTGGGGACCCTGAGCGCTGCCACTCTTCTTTTCTGAGGCTCACCAGGGTCACAGTTCTTAGAGCTTCTCCCTTCACAGTGGGGCCCCAGGTCAAGGGTCATAGGGCTCAGGTCAGAGGTCATGGATCTCCCAGGTCAGTGGTCATGGGGCCCCAGGTTAGGTTGTGGGGCTCCAGGTCAGGGGTCATGGGGCTCCAGTTCAGGGTCATGGTGCTCCAGGTCAGGGTCGTGGGTGTGCTAGGCTGTGGGTCTCGGTCTCTCCTTCCTCGGCTGCAGGCCCTGTTCTGAGGGGTCAGACCTGCCGCCTTATTTTGTAGGGTTCACGGTGCAGCCTGGGACAGGTGGGTGCTGGAGACAGGCCGCCTGTATGAAATCACCGTCGAGGTGCTGGACAAGGCCGGCAACAAGGTGTTCTTGTCGGCGTGAGTGTCTGCCGGGCGGTGGTGACCTCAGGGCACTCCACCCTGTGTCTGTGGCGTCCGCCTCTCGCTGCCCTGCTTTGCCTGCGGCAGCCTGTGGATGGCTCGGACACTCCCTGGCCCCGCTCCTGCTGACCTCTGGGCACTCTGCTGGCACCTGCTGCCCCCCGCGTGCTGACGTGCCCCTCACCCGCTTCCGGGCCTTCCAGAACATCCGCGTGGAGACGGCCTTCCACCCGAGTTCCTCGGGGTGCTCTTCTCCTCGTAGAACGGCTCGTACCATCACGTCAGGGCTGTGAAGAGAGGCCAGACGGCCACCGAGGCCGCCTTCACCTCCGTGGTGGACCAGGTCGGTGCAGACATGACCCCCCGCTGGTCACCGGGCGGGGGTAGGGGCTTCCTCCAAATCCCTCACTTTGGGCCCCTCCTCTGTGCTCTGCTGGTCCCCGACTCTTCTGGGGTGGGACTCAGCCCTTTCATGGGGAAAATTGGGGTCTGGCTGTGCCGCCAGGATCATGGAGCCCCGTGTGCTCTGGCAGCTGGAGCCCACGGCATTTCCTCTCCCAGGTAAACGCTGGCCACCAGATAGTGGTCTGCCCTGGACCCGGCTTTGGGGGTCTGGGGTCACCCTCTTCACCACCCTCAGAACCTACCTTTGGGACCTGACCTCTGACCCGCTAGCCCCAGGAGGAGGAGGGCTCTGGTGAGGATTGTCTAACCTGGTTGTCATGGTGACGCCAAATGCCCCTGCAGGATGAGTGTCCATACACTCCGGGTGCCTGTGTGGAACCAGCAGAGGTGGAATTCACGTCCCCATCACCCTCACTCCCAGCATCTTGGCATTTCCATGGCAACAAAGATTGGTGCCTACCAGTACTCCATAAAGGTACCCAGAGACCCGTGGTGTGGGTCTGACTCGGCATCTGTCGCTGCACTGTGCTGGCCTCTATGGTCAGCCTTGGGGCACCGGGTCAATCCCTGGGCAGGAGCGTGTCTGCCGGGCAGGTGTGAGGCCTGGAAACAAGGCTGGGAGAGTGTGGGGCTCGTGCCATAGCGACCACAGGATGGGTGCTGCGGGTGGGGTGGGCCCTGGGTGTGTTGTGAGTGGATGGTGTAGTAGGGAGTTATGTGTGTGTGTTTGTGTGTGTGGAGTATGCACATATGAGGGTGTGTGTGAGAGAGAGAGAGTGGGGGCGGTGTGTGTTGAGAGGATGTGGATTATGTGTGAGGTGTGTGTGGGGGAACTTGAGCGAGTGTGAGGCTGAGTGTGGAGGAGTTGAACATCTAATGTGTGTAAATGGGTGTGACTGAGGTGGGGGCTGTGTGTGAGGGGTGTGACTGAGGTGTGTGTGCATGAGGAGTGTGAATGGGCGTGATATAAGGAGGAGGGTTGTGTGTTGTGGAGCTTGTGTGTGGGGGGCTTGCTGTATGAGGGTCTGCGAGGAGCTTGATTGGGTGGGACTGAGTGGAATTACGTGTGGGAACGTGCAAGCGGGTCTGAGTGGAGTGTGTGCGAGGAAGTGTGGATGGGGGGGTGAATGTGAGAGTAGGGCCATGGTGTGTGTGGAGAATGTGAGTGTGGAGTGTGTATGAGTGAGCGTGAGCCTGGGGGGCTTTTGTGTGTGTAATCCGGCACATGAGCACGGTGTTGCATGGGTGGAGAGGTGGTGAGGGTCAGCGCACTGAGGCAGGGACTGACGGACGGTGCGACCTCCCCAGGCGCAAGGCGGGGCGGGGAACTTCAGCTGGTCTTCGTCAAGCTACACGGTGGCCACTGTGACGGTCAAGGGCATGATGACCACAGGCAGCGACACTGGACTCAGTGTGATCCAGGCACATGATGTGCAGGAACCCGCTGCATTTCGGGGAGATGAAGGTGAGGCCTGGGGCGGGAGTGCCTGTCCCTGCCGGTGCCCACCTGGCTGGGGTCAGCAGAGTGGGGGCAGTGGTAGAGGGGTGCCAGAGACCCCGGGAGATATGAGATGGTCAAGCGTCAGGTGGGAATTTCCTGCTCAGAGGCTGTCCTGAGTGCAGGCTCAGCATCCCGGAGAATCCCAGGCTCAGTATCCCGGAGAATCCCAGGCTCAGTATCCCGGAGAATCCCAGGCTCAGTATCCCGGAGAATCCCAGGCTCAGTATCCCGGAGAATCCCAGGCTCAGCATCCCGGAGAATCCCAGGCTCAGTATCCCGGATATTCCATCGGGAGCCGCAGGGTCCAGGAAACCCCTCCCGACCCCCCATCACTGCTCTCTAGCGGGATCCAGGACTCTGCTCAGCCCCTGCACCTGCTTCCAGATGCAAGTGGCGGCACCCTTGCTGGTGCCACACCCGGATCGGGCCTCAGCCAGCCCTGTGCGAAGGTCCCCCAGTGGGCTGTCCCGCGCCTCGCGAGAGCAGAGTTCTCTGATGCGTCAGTCCTGACCTGGAGTGAGGAGAGCTGCGGCTGAGCGGGCGGTGATTTCACAAATGCCCGCCCACATACGGACCTCTAACATACATGTATGCACAACCTCCTGACACACGCCTAATGCGTGTTTGTGCTCACACACCTCTTGATACGCACCGGGAGCATACATCTTTAGCGTGTGTGTGTGTGTGCAGAGACACCTAACGTACTACACTCATGCATGCACACCATAACACACATGCACATACACGTGTGTGAGAACCTAACATACACACACAGGCATGCATAGCCTACGCGTGTGCACTAACAGGCGCACACACACTTCAACACACAAAACACTAACTTGCTTTGGCATGTTAAGCATGCGTGAGCACACAGCTTAACACACGTGTGCACACATGCACACACACATGGCCACACCTCCCAAACTGGCTTTCTCGCTAGTAAACAGCCCCTCACTGAGGGCCCAGCTGGAGGCCAGTGGACAGGTCCTGGGGAGGGCGGGTGTGATGGGCAGAGCCTGACCCCCGACTTCCCGCACCTGCTTCTTTTATCACTGAAGCTGATGCTGGAACCTTCTCAGCTAGGGGCCAAGGGGCACTCCTGAGCCCTCAGGGCTCAGGGAACCTGGAGCGAGGTTAGTGTGATTCTGTGGCTGTTGGTTGCAGAGAGGATGCCTCACCACCTCTCTGAGGGCTGTCTGGAGGTGTGGGTCACCTGGCTCGCTCCCATTCAACAACTCCACGGGCGTTGGCCTCTCGCTGGGTTCCTAGGAGCCCCCTCGCTGCAGTAGAGATGCTCTAGCCCTGGTTGGACCCAGCCCCTTCTCTCCTGCTCGTTCCTTCACTGTTCGCGGCTGCTCTCGGGCCTCCTGCGCCCCGGCCCTGCTCCCCAGCTCCGCCTCACTCGTGAGTCTCCCGCTCAGTGAGTAGGGGCAGTGCCGCCTCCCCGGCGGCAGGCCATGCCCAGTGTGTGCCCTTGACCCCAGGTGTACGTGATCGAGGCCAGCAGCATGGCCTTCGCCCCTGCCCCGTGGAAGCGTGTGGGCCAGATCCTGGAGCTGCCCCTGTGGGATCGTCGGCCTCATGCCCGGCGGGGGCGGCTGGTCACTCTGAGTGACTGCTCGCACTTCCACTTGGAGGTGCAGGTGGAGAACCAGGGCGTGTTCCAGCCGCTCCGGTAAGCCAGTGCCAGGGCCTGCGGCCACCCCAGAGTTGCCAGTCGAGACCTTGAGACTCGGTGTCTCTGAAGCAGAGCTGGGGTTGACCCCCACAGGTGCCCCTCATTTGGCTCTTGCTCCCGCTTGGGGTCTCCTAAATGATGAGGGTACGAGGGAGCCGTACACCGTCTCTGAGATACCCCCAGTCATGCGGGAGCACCCCTACCTCGGCGGGCCTCTGCGGGAGGCCTCCTCAGGAGCCCCACCTTATCTCCTCAGGAGCCCCCACCCCGTCTCCTCAGGAGCCCCCCCACCTTATCTCCTCAGGAGCCCCCACCTTATCTCCTCAGGAGCCCCCACCTTATCTCCTCAGGAGCCCTCATCCCCGTCTCCTCAGGAGCCCCACAGCGTCTCCTCAGGGCCCCCCCCAGCGTCTCCTCAGGAGTCCCCCACCTTATCTCCTCAGGAGTCCCACCCCGTCTCCCTCAGGAGCCCCCACCGCGTCTCCCTCAGGAGTCCCCACCGTCTCCTCAGGAGCCCCCACCTTATCTCCTCAGGGCCCCACCTTATCTCCCTCAGGAGTCCCCATCCCGTCTCCTCAGGAGTCCCCACCCCGTCTCCTCAGGAGCCCCCACCTTATCTCCTCAGGAGCCCCCCCCCCCCGTCTCCTCAGGAGCCCCCATCCCGTCTCCTCAGGAGCCCCATCCCGTCTCCTCAGGAGTCCCCCACCTTATCTCCTCAGGGCCCCACCCCGTCTCCTCAGGAGTCCCCACCGTGTCTCCTCAGGAGCCCCCACCTTATCTCCTCAGGAGCCCCCCCACCTTATCTCCTCAGGAGTCCCCATCCCGTCTCCTCAGGAGTCCCCATCCCGTCTCCTCAGGGCCCCCCCCACCTTATCTCCTCAGGAGTCCCCATCCCGTCTCCTCAGGAGCCCCCCCACCCCGTCTCCTCAGGAGCTCCCATCCCGTCTCCTCAGGAGCCCCCCAGATGGGAGCTGGGCGGCTGGGCTGCAGGAATGTGGACTGAGCGGCCTGAGCCCAGGGCTCCGTCTGCTGTGCTCACGCCCGGGGGCTCCCTCCCGCAGTGCTCACACCCCAGGGCTCCCTCTGCAGTGCTCACACCCAGGGGCTCCCTCCACAGTGCTCACACCCCAGGGCTCCCTCTGCAGTGCTCACACCCCAGGGCTCCCTCTGCAGTGCTCACATCCTGGGGTGCTCTCTGCAGTGCTCACAACCTGGGGCTCCCTCTACAGTGCTCGTACTGGGCTTCTCCACTGCTTACAGCTTGTTGCACTCTCTCACAGGGAGGCTGCCCCGGGCTCAGAGCATTGTAGCGGCATCCGGGTGCGTGCCGAGGCCCAGGGCTACACCACGCTCCTCGTCAGCTACCAGCATGGCCACGCTTCACCTGAGTGCCCATCACCATCGCTGCCTACCTGCCCCTGCTGGTGAGTTCCCACCCTGCCCACTCTCCTGGCCTGCTCCCTGCCTCTGCCTTCAGGCCTTGACGGTCACCTGGGCTTCGGGCACCGCCAGGCGAGGTGGAAGAGGTGGGAGCCTCCAGCCTGTGGGCTCAGGAGCCGGGTCCTGTGGGTCTGACTCCCCCTGGGGGCCACACCCAGCAATGCACAGGAATTACTCCTGGCAGTGCTCAGAGGACCGTATGGAAGCCAGGGGTCGAGCCCAGGGTGGCTGCGTGCAAGGCAAGTGCCTAGCTCACCATTGCTACGGCCCGGTCAGATTCTTTGTCTCCTCTGGTGTTGGCCCAGAAGCAGGGTTGCTGGGCCCTGGGGTTCTAGGTTTAAGTTGGGCCCTGGGGGGTCTAGGTTTAAGTTGGGCCCTGGGGGGGGGTCTAGGTTTAAGTTGGGCCCTGGGGGGGTCTAGGTTTAAGTTGGGCCCTGGGTGGTTTAGGTTTAAGTTGGGCCCTGGGGGGTCTAGTTTTAAGTTGGGCCCTGGGTGGTTCTAGGTTTAAGTTGGGCCCTGGGTGGGTGTGAGGTTTAAGTTGGGCCCTGGGGGGTCTAGGTTTAAGTTGGGCCCTGGGTGGGTCTAGGTTTAAGTTGGGCCCCTGGGGGGGGTCTAGGTTTAAGTTGGGCCCTGGGGGTGTAGGTATAAGTTTCTGGAGGGTGGGTGGGGAATCCCCGAAGCAGGGGGCTCGGGTTGTTCCTGGGACACACAGCCGGCCAGGTGTGGCTGCTCAGTGCTCAGGTTCAGTGCTGCCACTGCTGGTGTCATGCTAGGGCCCATGTGTGCTGGGATGGACCTCGGGGCCTCGCGGTGCTGGCACTTCCCGTTCCGCTTCCCATCACGTCCCCCGGCTTGGCTGGGCTGCTGCTTCCTCTGCCTTGTAGATGCTCAGCACCAGCAGCCCGAGGCACCACTTAGACACTGCTGACGGTCAGGCCTGGGCCCAGCGAGCCTTTTTGCAGGAGTGGCCACCGCGGCCCTCATGGCCAGTTCCTAGCCGCCTACGGCCCAGCAAGGCAGCTCCAGCCCAGTTTCAGCCTCAGTTTCCGCCCGCCTGAGTCTCCTCCCCCCACCCCACAGGCTGTGGACCCTCCTCCTGTGGCCCTGGTGACCCTGGGCTCCTCCAAGGAGATGCTGTTCCAAGGAGGTCCCAGACCCTGGGTCCTGGAGCCGTCCAAGTTCTCCCGGAACGTGACGCCGGAGGCGCCCGGCAGCGTGCGTGTGGCTCTCTCGGGCCCCCCACCTCCCGTGGTCAGCAGCAGCAGCACCGGGTCCTGGCAACATGCCAGGCGCTGGGCGAGCAGGTGAGGGCCTCCCCACACTCCTCTCTGGGCTCAGTCTCCAGACTTGCTACCCATGTCGCAGACGGGCCAACTGAGGCCCTGGGAGGCGGAATGGCCGACTGCAGGCTGGGCTGCGGCTGGGTCTGGGTCTGTTCCTGCCCAGTGCCCCCTGCCCACTGCTCCCTGAGCTCATGGTCAGGCTGGACGGTCAGTGTGGTTCTCGGGAAGAGCCACCAGCCCAGGCCACAGCCGGGATGGGGGAGCAGGCAGGTGACAGACACCTGCAGAGGGCCTGGGCTCCCAGCAAGCAGCACGTCCCCAGCCCCTAGTCAGGGGCCCTTGTCACCCCCATGCTGCAGTGGTGTGGCGGTCCATCCTTCAGCGAGACAGGCGGGGAGGGGAGGCGGCAGCGGCCTCGCGGTCACGGCAGAGCCTCTGCACCCCCAGGTCACCGCTCTCTCCGTGGGGAACAAGCCGGCGGCACCAACCCCTTTCCCGGCGCTGGAGCCGGCGGTGAAGTTGCGTGTGTGCCCCGCCTCCCGGCTCACCCTCACGCCCGTCTATGCCAGCCCCCCGCTGGACATGTCCTGCCCTCTGCTTCAGCACAACAAGCAGGCGGTGAGTGGCCTAGGGGGGTGAGTGACCAGGGTGGGGAGTGGCCTAGGGGTGAGTGTCCAGGGTGGGGAGTGGCCTAAGGGGTGAGTGTCCCAGTGTGGGATTGTGTCCTGGAGACGGTAAGTGGCCTGGGGCTGAGTGTCCGCTGGGGACAGTAAATCCCTGGAGTGGGCTGTGTCCGGCGGATGGTCAGTGTCCTTGGGGCACCCCCTCCCAGCTCTCTCTCTCTTGGATTCCTTATTGGCCCGCACATGGGTGGCAGCTCCTGGGGAGGGTTATATCCATGTGTAGCTGTTCAAATCCTCACTGGGGTCAGCGTGGGGGCTCAGAGTGAGGCAGCGGCAGCGCCCTCTGGGGAAGGGAGCCAACAGGCCAGAGGTCACTAGCAGAAGTGGGGGGGCTTCCAGGGTTCTTCTGACTCCAGGGGAACCAGCCGGTCTCTCCTGGCTTGCGCCAGCCCAGCCCTTCCTCCCGTGGAGGGATGCAGGAGGCACCCAGGAGCGTCCCTCTCTCCTGCCCACAAGCTCATGGCCAGCCCTGAGCGGGTCCAGCTGCTACCTGTGGGCCTGGCCCTGTGCCGTTCCAGTGCTGGGTGCCTCGTGGCACCTCTGACCATCCCACGGGCCAGGAGGGCACTTGTGCTGGGTGGGACCCGTCCCCAGGGCTCCCTGCTGGGATCCTCGGACCATTGGCCTTCTGGCCCTGGCACCTGCTTCCTTTCTGCCAGACTTGCTCCAGTGATGGGTGGGTGGGCTTCCATCTGCTCTGGGGCTTTGTCCACCCTGGAGTGGCCCCAGCCTGCCCCTGCAGGGGTCCCTGCCTTTGTTCCTGTGGGCTCCTGGAGAGCTGGAGTTTCCCCTGCTCCGACCCAGCTTTGCAGCCTCCCTCACTCTTCCCCCAGCTGAAAATCTTCCTGGGCGGGCTCAGGAAAAAACATCCCCCCCCAGTGTAGGTGGGCCCCAACAGGGGCTTATGTGGGGCGGAAGGGAGAGAGGCGTCGCTTCCTCCTGATCACCCGACCTCTCGGGAAGCTAAGGACTCATTTAAAGTCTGCGATGAGCCCCTACTGCGCGTGGCGCCTGAGCCCCGCCCGTCCCACGAGGTGGCCGTCAAGCCACACCTGATGTCCGCTTGATCTCTAGGCACAGGAGTTGATCCCCACCACCCGAAATTTCTCGGGCAGCCACGGACTCAGGCTGGAGGCGAGGAATTGCTCTTTGCAGGAAAGGAAAGTCAGTCCTAGGCCTCACCCAGGGTGTTCAGGGTTCTTGTCTGACTCCGCAGAAAAAGAAATTTCAGGAGTAGATGAGCAGTGAAGTAAAACGGATTTTATTATGGGGATTTTTTTTTTAGGAAAGGGAAGGAGAGAGCAAGAGAGGGGGGGGAAGGGAGAGAGAGAGAAACATCTCAAGAGGGGCGTCACGGGAGACATGTGCTCGGGCGCCACGCGAGCTCAGGCAGCATATGCGTGCCTTCCTTTGGTCAGGACGGCTTTTATAGGTTTTTCCCAAGCTACGCCCCACATGGGGCTGCAACCTAGGCTAAAGTGTGTTGCTAGGGCCATTGCCAAGGGAGTAGATTTTGGGAGTGGTCTTCTTTGAAAATCTTTTTTTTTTTTTTTTTTTTTTTTTGGCTCAGAGGTTACTCCTGGTGGTGCTCAGGGGACTATATCAGATGCCGGGGGAATCAAACCTGGTTGGCGTGTGCAAGGCAAACTTCCTACCCGCTGTGCTATTGCTCTGGCCCCCGAAAATTTCCTTTTCTTGACCTCTGTTCCTGCTGGATCTTCTCTGTCCTGGAATGTAATTGGATTAAGGGCTGGGCAGAGAAGGTTGCTCCAGCTTACTCAGGGTCTGCTGCTGTTACTGAAGGTCTTATCAGGCCTTGGTTTCTGATTCCAAACGGTGCGTCCTGGCAGTCTTAGGCTAGAGTCATTGCCATGAGGACCCCGTGTCTGCCTGCCTACAGCACCCCGGCTGTGGGCTGACGGGATCTGAGGCCGATAGAATAAAGCTGGACTGTGTCTGTCCAGGGAGCCTCCACTTGGGGAAGCGGTGAAGGTGCCTTTCAGGTGCATGCACACAAAGGCCTTCGGTGCCAAGAGTTCCCAGAAAGGTGGTGGGCACCCTCCCGAAGGGGAGCCGGACACGTGCCTGTGCGTGGGAGACGGAAGGTCAGAGGTCGGGAGCTCAGTCTGGGGGCCTGTCACAAACTCTCCCTGCATGCCTGGAGAACCTGGCAGTGCTCAGGGGCTTACTCCTGGCTTTGTGCTCCAGGAATCACTCCTGGTGGGCTCCGGGGAACCAAGTGGGGTGCTGGGGATTGAACCTGAAAGAACTCAGCTGCTTTTATGGCTGAGTTCTGAGCCTGTCTGCGGTTCCTGGCTGCATATCGCCCACACCTGCCTCTCTCTGTCAGCGCTCGTGGGGGACGAGAGCCCCGCACCCTCCTGGCTCCTGGGGCAGCCTGAGGCCCCGACAGTGTCAGGGATCGAGACACGAATTCAGCACAGTTCCAAAAAGGCTTTTACTTATCACCAATAATTCAACTCTGCTACTACACTCCAAGCCTCCCAAACCGCTAGCTTCTGGCTAGACCTCCGACCGTGTGCTCAGGCCGAGATCTCCCACTAAAATGGACGACCCTCTTCTTGCCAGCACCTTCATCCCCAGAAACCTGCCAGAGTGCCAGGGAGACAAAAGAGCCTGCCAGGGCTGCGTCGTCAACAAAAGAAAAACAGCTTCTAGTGCAGATGCTTACTAAGCCACACTTGGGGTTCAGCTCCGTACACATGCTGGTGCCATGGCTAGTCCGCCTCTCACGGCCTAGTCCCCGCCTCTCACGGCCTCGTCCCCGCCTCTCCACGGCCTCGTCCCCGCCTCTCACGGCCTCGTCCCGCCTCTCACGGCCTCGTCCCCGCCTCTCATGGCCTAGTCCCGCCTCTCATAACCTAGTCCCCGCCTCTCACGGCCTAGTCCCCGCCTCTCACGGCCTCGTCCCACCTCTCTCGGCCTAGTCCGCCTCTCACGGCCTCGTCCCCGCCTCTCACGGCCTAGTCCCGCCTCATGGCCTAGTCCCCGCCTCTCATGGACTAGTCCCGCCTCTCACTGCCTAGTCCCCGCCTCTCACGGCCTAGTCCCCGCCTCTCATAACCTAGTCCCCGCCTCTCACGGCCTAGTCCCCGCCTCTCACGGCCTCGTCCCGCCTCTCACGGCCTAGTCCCCGCCTCTCATGGCCTAGTCTCCCGCCTCTCATGGACTAGTCCCGCCTCTCACAGCCTAGTCCCGCCTCTCATAACCTAGTCCCCGCCTCTCACGGCCCTAGTCCCCGCCTCTCACGGCCTCGTCCCCACCTCTCACGGCCTAGTCCCCGCCTCTCACGGCCTCGTCCCCGCCTCTCGGCCTAGTCCCGCCTCTCATGGCCTAGTCTCCGCCTCTCATGGACTAGTCCCGCCTCTCACTGCCTAGTCCCGCCTCTCAAGGCCTAGTCCCCGCCTCTCATGGCTTAGTCCCCGCCTCTCATGGCCTAGTCCCCGTCTCTCAAGGCCTAGTCCCCACCTCTCACGGCCTCGTCCGCCTCTCACAGCCTAGTCCGCCTCTCATAACCTAGTCCCCACCTCTCACGGCCTCGTCCCGCCTCTCACGGCCCGTCCCCGCCTCTCACAGCCTAGTCCCGCCTCTCAACCTAGTCCCCGCCTCACGGCCTAGTCCCCGCCTCTCACGGCCTCGTCCCCGCCTCTCACGGCCTCGTCCGCCTCACGGCCTCGTCCCCCTCTCACGGCCCGTCCCGCCTCTCATGGCCTAGTCTCCGCCTCTCATGGACTAGTCCCCGCCTCTCACTGCCTAGGTCCCGCCTCTCAAGGCCTAGTCCCGCCTCTCATGGCTTGGTCTCCGCCTCTCACGGCCTTAGTCCCCGCCTCTCACGGCCTAGTCCCCGCCTCTCACGGCCTGGTCCCGCCCTCATGGCCTACTTCCCGCCCTCACGGCCTAGTCCCGCCCTCATGGCCTAGTCCCGCCTCTCATGGCCTAGTCCCTGCCTCTCCCGGCCAACTCTCATGCAAAAGCACTATGGAGAGGGAAACACACCTAACAAAAGCATCTCAGGATTTAATTCATGGGGAACTAACATGATTTTTAGACCACGAGCTACATGCAGCCAGATGTTTATCTCCAAATATCCACAAGGTCCGTGTTTCTCTGTTCCAGGGTAATATTACTGTATTCTCCCACTGTCTTACTAAAAGGATCATGTTCACCTGCCTGAGGCGGATCAGCATGACCCCTCCCTTAATCTTTACAGTAGAGCTGATTTCAGGGGCTGGAGTAATAGTCTAACGGGAAGGCGTTTGCCTTGTGTTCTGTGACTCAGGTTCGACCCCTGCCATCCCATATGGTCCCCGAAGCACCGCCAGGAATAGTTCCTCAGCACAGAGTCAGGAGTAACCCCTGAGCGTTGCTGGGTGTGACCCAAAAAGGAAAATAAATGATTTCAAAGTCTGGGGTCCCTGACATGCCAGGCTCTTCCTGGCATATTTCTAGTCCCGCGAAGAGGACCTATGGGGATGAGAGCAAAATGCCCAAACTAACTGGCATAGGGACCATGATAGAAGCTATTAACGCTATTCCAGGAGTTATTAAAACCAAGCTTCCTTTTCCAGTCCCGCCCCAATCTCTGCTGTGTTTGCACAAGAGGGACCTGATTAACATGAGGGCCTGGCCTCAGGGCAAAGCAAATGGCTTTAGGCTGCAGAAACCGGCGTTCACGCCTCCTCCAACACTGGCTCTCTCTGACGGGACTCCAGAGTGAGCCCAGAGCCAACAGCAGAGTCTGTGGGAGGAGACAGGACACAGGCGGGGCCATGTCCACCCTCAGCACCTGGAAGGATGGTGAGGTGACCGCAGCTGCCCAGGACAAGCAAACCTGTTGGGCTGGAACTGTTCCTCTAAAGCCCAGCAGGGGGCGCCGTTTTCCCCCCGCCACTGACACACTGAGCCCTCGCGAGCCCAGGCCCTGAGTCCCCCAACTTGGTCAGTGCTGGGTCACCCATCGTGCCCTCACTGTGTCCCCGCTGCCCCCCGCCCACCCACACACATGTCTCCTATACCCTCCCTGGCCGCCCTCCGGTCTTGAGTCAACATTCACTCTCCCAGCTCCTCCTTCCCACCCCTCTGCATTTACGGGCACCAAACTCTGCAGCGGACATGTTGGTTCCTCCCCGTGAGTCTCCAACGGGGCTCGTGGATGGGGCAGACGAGCGAGGGCACAAGTGCCAAGTGGGTCTGTGCCCCTGTGGACATTCGCCCGCTTGACGGAGATGGTGCAAGCTGGGGAGGGTCCATCGGAGACCGGCCAGGAAAGCCATCGGGCCTCCCTTGGTGGGACCTGCTGTGTCTGGCCATCTGTCCCCCGTGCCCCCTGGTCAGCCAGGGCTGCTCTGGACTGAAGGACAGCGACCGGTCAGCAGCGCGCGGCTCGAGTTGGCTCCTGTGCGTCGTAGATCTCCTGCCTGCCAGGGAATAATGACCTCGAACAGACACGCCATGTGATCCATCAGCCCCGGGCTGGTGGACCAGGGGCCGCTCAGGCATGGCCCCTGCGATTTATGGTCTCATTAGGGGACCTTGAGAGAGATCCAGCCCTGCGAGCATCCTGGGTGCTGTATCAATTTAATTTTACGCCCTCTCCAAATCCGGGGCGCCCGGGAAGCTCTGGCAGAGTGAATTATCGCCAAGGCCAAAGGCCGGGGTGCAGCCAGCACTGGAGAACAGGGTGCCGGTGCCCGCTGCAGCCCGTCTCGGGCAGGCGATCGGGGAGCCGAAGGGCCTCGAGTCTGGGGGCTCCAGTGTTCCAAGAGCACCCGGCAGAGTCCTGCCCATGCGTGCCCTTGGAGTGCGCGCCTTGATGCTATTGCACCGTTGTAGGAAGAGTCCGTGTTGCTGTGGCGCCCCTGTCGGGGGTGTCCGAATCCCGCCTCGAGGCGGAGAGTGGAGCGTGTCGGCCCTGCTCCCCGGCTGTGTCCAGGGGAGTGGTGTGTCCAGAGTGACCCTTGTCACCTCCACCGTGCTCACAGCACCAACTCACTCCATCGGCGACTGCCCTGTCCTTGGTCGCTCCAGGCTCAAGTGGCCCCTGACCGAGTCAGCAGCTGCTGTGGCCTTACCTGTGGGAGCCGGGGTGGGTGGGGGCTCGGTGCAGCTGCCGGGGGCAGTGGCTGCATCAGTCAGGACCTGGGAGGTGGCGCTTCAGTGACAAAGAGCCCGACCCCGATAGCTGCCTCTGTGCTGGGTGTGCGCACGTGGGCTGGGCCCACGTTGGGGTGGGGGTCAGGGGGCCGCTGAGGAGTGCTCGTGCCTCAGAGCCTGCCTGCGACCACAAGCCCCCCCGGCACTGGCCACAGCTTATCCATCGCTCTCGCTGCTGGCCCTCTGGCTACTCCTAAGGTCCTGCTGGGCCCTGCCTGGTGGAGACTGGACGTATTTCAACGCACTCCCAGGTGCCCGGTCCCAGCTGGGCGCCAGCACAACTGTCAGGCTCTATGCCCCGAGCTGCCCAGGACCCCTGGGGGCCGCCGTGATCCCTCTCCACGGAGCCAAACCAGAGACCAAGGCGATGCCGGGGGTCGCTTGCTCTACCCCAACCCACCTGCCCCTGGCCATTGGGACATTCTGGGAGTGAGGAGATTGGGGTGGGGTCTATAGGGGATGGGGGAGGCGCGCTCTGGCTGGACCCTCCATGTAGGGTCCACCTTACTGGGGTGTCCATGTCACATCCGAGGGGGTCTCACTGGCATTTTTATTAGGGGCAGGGGGCTATGGGGGGAAGACAGGAGACTCGGCAGCCTGTGGGGTGTCGGGGGGGAGGGACGCGGAGGGAGCAGGGCCTGCAGGGCCGGCGGTCTCTGGTCTTAGCAACACTGAGCTGGGACCCAGGGCCTGCGGGTTCTTAGGGGCCATTCTGTGCCCCCACCCCAGTGGAGCTCACCAGGCCCCACGAGCCCATGGGGCCCTACGGGAGGGAGAGGCCAGCCCGTCCCCCTCATGCCTCCCGTTTTCCTCAGCAGGTTCCTGTGTCCAGCCACCGTGATCCCTTGCTGGACCTGGCCGTACGACCAGCAGGGCGCAGGTTTGACAACTTCAGCTCGCTGAGTCTCCCGCTGGGAGTCCAGCAGGCCCGCACTGGCCAGCATCGAGCCGGCGCTGCCCCTGCGGCTGGAGGCCAAGGATGATGGGAGCGGCCAGAGGAAGCTGCATGGTGAGGGTGCCGGGAGGGCTGGTGTCTGTCGGGAGCTGTCGGCTGGGGGCTCCCCCAGAGGGCCTGGCTCGGCTCGGCCAACCCGAATTCTGGGGTCCCTCTCCTAAGTTGGCATGTGGCAGGTGCCTCTTGCATTGTGGGTCTGTGTCTGGGGGCCTGACGCCCCTGTTCTGCCCCCAAAACCGTTCACGGTGAGTCTCCCCCCTCCCATCGCATGTCAGGCTGCCTGGCCTGACCTGCTAAGGCGGCAGTTGGAGATCTGGGTTTCTGTTTGGGGGCAGGGGTGGGGCGTGGGTGCTCTGGCAGTGGAGGGGCTCCAGCCCGACGTGGCCCTCTCGTCATGCCCAGGCTTGCAGACCATCGCAGTTCACCAGACCTCAGGGACCACCTCAGTGACTGCCACCGCCACCGGCTACCAACAGGCCCACCTGGGCGCTGCCGAAGTGAAGCAGCCGGTAATGGCGGGCCTCCCCACAGACTGACCGTCAGGACTGGCTGCGCCGAGGGTGGCGACCCCCCTTGTCACTCGCGGCGGGTCTTCCCCCTTTCCCTGAGATCAGGGGCTTCTGGCTTGGTTTCTGCTAGCCTGGAGCCCTTCCTCCGCCCACTGTGGCCCCTGCCCATGGTGGGCTCCTGCTCCCAGGCCATGGCCTCTGCAACACGTGTGTGCTGACCTCTGCACAGAGGGGACGCCTCTGCCCTGGGTTCAAGCATTTTGGGGTACAAGCGTTGCCCTCCTTGCCTCAAACACAAGGACACTCCATTTCCCTGAACCCACCTTTCCACCCGGCCTCTGTGGGGCTCCCTAGATCAGCCCTGCCTAGTGGCTCCTGCCATGCTGTGGATACAGCAGATGGAGCCGGAAGGAAGGGCCCGGCAGGCCAGCAGGAGGACCCTGGTCTGCCTTCTCAAGAGCTGGGGGCTTAGGGGGTCTCATGGGAGCAGCATGGGGCAGCGGCTGCCACCTGATGCGGTTCTTGTTGAAGCACCAGGACCCCTTGGCCTGGTGGGGCTCGTGGTCCCGTGTCCAGCACAGACACCGCAAGCAAGTCCCCCTCGGACCTCAGGACTTCTGGGCCTCAAAGACTGTCCTAGTCCATCCTCATCTCGGGACCTACATAGCCACGGAGCTCTGTCCATTTTCCTTTGCCAACTTTCTCTTTTGGGGGCCACAGGGTGGGGAGCCCTAAGCAGCTTGTGGGGGCTGGTGGCTACTCCTGCTGCCATTGGCCAGCCAGGCGGACAGGTCGGTGGTGGCGCCGGCAGTGCTGGGAGACGGCCGCCATCAGTGTCAGAGGTCACACTTACTCCTTGCTCGCTCCCCCCCCCTGCTGCTCCTTGTCAATCAGGCACTGGCCTGAGACTCTCTGGGGACAGTTTCTGTCCCCGCTTCCTGCCATGTTGGGGGTCTGCCAATGGGGTGAGTCAGGCCATGACCCTGGCGTGACCTGTGTGAGCACTGTTGTGCCTGGCTCCCGCATGTGAGCGACACAACTGTGTCAACTGTGGCGTCTGGGCCAGGCTCTCTGCAGCTGTGTCCCTTGGGCTCGGGAGACTAGATCCCCACAGAGGCCGGCTGGAGCGTGCTGCTTTGGGTCTGATGGCCGGCCCTGCCTTCACAGCATGACCCTCTGGGGCCCGTGTCGGCCTCCCTTGAGCTCATCCTGGTGGAGGGCGTGCAGGTGAGCCCGGGCGCTGACCATCTACAATCACCCCAGGGTGCAGGTAAGGCGCTTCCCTCCCACCCCGCCCCGGCACCGCCCCAGGGCCAGGGGGCCACTCCTCATGACATCCGCCTCCCGCACCGCAGGCAGAACTGCAACTCAGAGAAGGTTCTGGCTGCTTCTTCCTCAACACCAGCACCGCGGATGTGGTCCAGGTGGCGTACCAGGAGGCCCGAGGCAGCGCCATGGTGAGTGCCCCTCACCCCCCGCCCGGCCCAGCCGTGTGCCGCTGACCCCAGAGGGCTCCCCACTCACTCCTCATCACACACACCCACAAACGCCCCTCACTGCCCGGCGCCGTCGTCCTTCTCGGGCCCGAGTCCAGGTGGAACCATTAAGTTGCTCCTTCTCTCTTCCCTGCCCACTCTGTGTGGCCTGTCCGAGTGTGGCCCTGTGCGCCTGGCCCTATGTGACACCGTGCGGCCCGCCCAGTGTGGCTCATGTGCTCTGTCAGTGCGGCTTGTCTTTGCTCATTTTCTCCTCCGTGTGACCCTTTGGGTGTTTTGGAACAGCCTCAGGTGACAGCTGAGCGTAGACACCAGGGGCCCGTGTGTCCTCCCTGCAGGCTTGTTTTGGTCTATCACAAACACTGACCTTTGACGGGAAACTCCCACACTGCCCAGTGTCAGACCACGGGGGGCAGAAATCATGACCACAGGGCAAAGCAGTGACTCTAGACCTGAGGTTGACTCTGCCCCTCTGAGAAAGGGCCTTGCTGAGGGTTGTGGTGGCTGGACGGGCGCGTGTGGGTCAGTGGGACCAGCCCCAGGTGAGCCTCGGCCAGACTGAAAGGAGACCAGGTTCGGTCCAGTGCATACTGGGTGCCCCTGAGGCTCAGCATGGGAGGAACAGGAATGTGCACGCATGAGGCCTGGGGCCGTCCAGGGTCTCCTTCCTGGTGGCAGCAGCGTGAAGCCACCCCGAGCTGCAGGGAGTCTAAAGGCAGAACGTGCCTTCCCGGGCCTGGCCCGGCTGCTGGGTCTGAAACACAGCCGGGGTGATGGTGTAAATCCAGCGGCACGGCTGGAAATAGGCCCCGGCCGAGCGCTGCTTCGGGTCTCACATCCCCACAGGACCTTCCCATGCTGGCCCCACCCTGGCCATCCTGACCGTCCACCCCCATCTGGGGAAGTTAATGAGGGAGGCAAGAGCAAGGCTGGAAACAGGGTTCTGGTCCCTGTGCCCTGGGCTGACACCACAGGAAATGCTGTCCACGCCGACAGTCTAGCTGGCCGCGCATCCCCACATGTGACTCCCGAAGGCCGCTTGCGCGTCACTTCGGCATTTCCAGCTGCTAATTAGCACCATTCTCGTCTCCCTTAATCACCGAGATGAGGGAGCCCACAGCAGCCCTTCAGTTAGCGCAGACACACGTCTCCCTTCTTGCCTCCGCAGTGCTGGGACCTGGAGCTGCTGGTGCAGGAGGCCACGGGAGGCCACAGTGCGCCTCCGGCCCAGCCCGGCCGCCTCCCTACCCACACACCCGCCTTTATTTCCCCACTCTGTGGCAGGCTCTGGTGCTGAGGGGAGAGCGGTCTCCTCGGTGGTCTTTCCCACCCACAGTGCACCCCCACGCTGCTTATGGGGGTTTCAGGGGAGATGGACAGGGCCCCGTTTCTTGCTGCCCAGGACCCTAGAGCTGTCAGAGAGACTGCACAAACCTCAGGTTTTCTCCATGTCCCCTCGGTCCCTGACACAGGGTCCACCAAGGAGGCCCGGCACCCAGGAGTGGTCGGTGTAGGGCAGGAGGTGCCTGGCCCCACCGAGGGGCCATCTTGGCTGTCCCGCCTTCCCCCCCCCCGACTCTCTCCAGCCTGTTCTTTGTGTGAGGTCAGTGCCCTCCCACGGGCCCCTGGGGCACCTGTTTGGGGGCACAGCCCCCTTCTGTCTTGCTCCGCGAGGGCCTAGGGCCCACCCTACATGGACGAGGGGCCAGATTGAGAGCAGCAGAACTGGGGGGGACATTCTGTTGGCTCTGTCAGCAGAACTGGGGTGGACTTCATGTGGCCTGTAGGGCTGGGTGGATGGGTTTGCAGCAGAACTGGAGGGTGGACATTCATGTTGGCTCCTGTAGCAGCAGAACTGGAGGGGTGGACATTCATGTTGGCTCCTGAACAAAGGCCCTAGCAGGGGACCCCCCAGGCCCACGGGATGTGTGCAGGCCGTCGGGGTTCAGCACCTGCCTGTGAGCAGAGACGATGTAGGCGGCACCCCCGGGAGCCAGAGCCCAGGGGGCACGGGACGGGCAGCAGGGCTGTGCCCAAGAAGGTGCCAGCAGCACCCACCGGGGCTCTCTCCATCTCCCCCGCCACCCATAGTGCAGGGATTCTGCCAGCTCGTGGGAATAGGGCAGACGGGCCAGAGAGACCCGTGGGTGGGTACCCCCCCCTCCTGCCGCAGCCTCCAGCCAGGAAGCCCCCCCCCATCTTACTTCTGTTTCAAACGTGCGGAATGGTTCTGAAGAAGAGGTAATGGGGTGGGGGCTTTCCTCCTGCCCCCGCTTGTCTGGCAGCCTTGGCCTGTGGACTTTTCTATCCCTGAGGACACAGAAGCCCCAAATTCTGTTCTGTGTGTCTGTGTGTCTGTATGTGTGTGTGTGTGTATGTGTATGTGTCTGCCTATCTGTGTGTGTCTGTGTGTCTGCCTATCTGTGTGTGTCTGTGTGTATGTGTCTGCCTATCTGTGTGTGTCTGTGTTTGTGTCTACCTATCTGTTGTGTGTCTGTGTGTGGTTGCCTTTGTGTGTGTCTGTGTGTGTGTTCTGCCTATCTGTGTGTGTCTGTATGTGTGTATATCTGCCTATCTGTGTGTGTATGTGTATATCTGCCTATCTGTGTGTGTGTGTGTATGTGTGTGTCTGCCTATCTGTGTGTGTCTGTGTGTCTGTGTCTGCCTATCTGTGTGTCTGTGTCTGCCTCTGTGTGTGTGTGTGTGTGTCTGTCTGTCTGCCTATCTGTGTGTGTGTCTGTGTGTACTGAACTTGGGCTGGGCCTCCTCGAGCCCCTCTCCTGGCCCCAGGCTGCCGTGGCAATGTCACAGCTCCAGGGTTGGGGTCCCAGTGGAATCCACCTGATTTGTTGGGGTCTTACTCAGACCAGGGTCTCTGCCCGTCCTGAGACTGCAGCTGGAGTCTGTAGGGGCAGATCCTAAGTGGCTGTCCACCTCGAGGTGAGGTTCCGGGCAGCCTGAGCCTGACTGCCTGAGCAGAGGGTCAGCCAGCCGGGTCAGGGGAGACAGTTTTTGTGGAAGCCACATGGGCTGGGCTTGAGTGTTCCCTATTCCTGGTGGGCACCGCGGCCCCAAGGCAGAGCCAGCTGCCAGCCTGGGGGCTGGGAAAGAGGAGGACAGGAGTGGGGCCAGACCCTCATCGGGGTCTCTGGGCTGAGCGGGGCCAGACCCTGCATCGGGTCTTGGGGCTGAGCGGGGCCAGATCCTCCGCGAGCCCCTTCTTTGGATCAGAACCTGCTCCACGGCTCCTTGGTTTAGATTCCGTCTCTGCAGATACTAAGCCCATATCCCCTGCCAGTGACTGTGAGACCAGTGGCCAGGCTCGACATGCCCCAGCCCTGGGACCTGCCCCGCCTGTGCTGGCCAGCATGTCCCATAGGTCCCGCTGCAGTGGCCTCGGTCCAAGGGAAGAGCCAGAGCAGCAGAGACCCTGGGGAAGGTGGAGATCTGGAAGGAGGTGGGGGAGGGGATTCAGGGGGCGGCTGGCAGTGTGCCCAGACGTTTCTGTTCGCTCAGCTTCAGACGTAGCCAGGTGGCGGCAGGAGCGAGACTCCAGATGCTCGGAGATGGAGGCGGCCTCAGGGCCCCTTTCTGGGCCGTGGGCTCTGAGAGCGGAGGTCGGGCCAGGGCAGCCGCCCACTCTCCCCCTCTCCGCAGCCCCGACTGCTTGACGGCCCTCCCACGGCGAGTCGTCCGTCTGCTCCTAAAGCTTCAGGCCGGACGGGCCTGGGAGCCTGTGGCCGAGCCCTCGTGCCTCCTCCTCCGGGTTTCCTTGCCCTGTAAACGCCACATGTGGCACTCACGTCCCGGAGTCCCCGCTGGGGGTGGGGCCACCTTGGGTTCTGAGGTGCTGGGTGGGGCCAAGCTGTCCATCACCTGCCCTCTCCCACCCACAGGTGCTGCCTCTGTTCCCGGGTTCGGTCACTGTCATGGTCCATGACCTGTGCCTCGCCTTCCCGGCCCCAGCGAAGGCCAGCGTCTTCGTCTCAGACATTCAGGAGCTGTGCGTCCGGCGTGGTCGACAAGGTCAGTGTCCGCTTCCCGGCTCTGGGCCCTCTGCAGCCCCATGGACACCGGGACAGGGTCTGCGAGCCAGTCTCCTCTGTCTGGTGCTTCTTTTTCCCACTTTCTGGGACCCTCCATCAACCCCCGAGGGGCCAGAAACACGCAGCTTATGCCAGGCCTGGCCTGAAGGAGAGTCACGTGGATCAGGCTCCTCTTCCCTGAGGAGCTCGGCTGATGCACAGCTCTGCCCTCTTCCCTGGCGCTGCATGCCCAGCGCCGGGGCTGGAGAGATAGTACAGCAGGGAGGGGGCTTGCCTGGCCTGAGACTGACCCCTTAGGCTTTCTTGGGAAAGAAGGGCAGAAGGGGAATACCTTTCTTAGGCAACACCTCGCCGCGTTCAGGGCTTACTCCTGGCCCTGCCCTCGGAGATCCCTCCTGGCAGTGCTCGTGGGACCATATGGGATGCCAAGGATTGAACCTGGGCCAGCCGCCTGCAAAGCCAGCACCCAACCCGCGGGACTGTTGCTCCAGTTCTGTTGAGTCTGGTTCTATCTCTGGCACTGCACATGGTCCCCAGGCGCCGCCAGGTGAGACTCAACCCACCCCTACCTCCAGAAGAACCTGCTCACCTGAAGCCAACTGCAGGTCAGCCCCTGAGGGGCTCCCCCTCCGCTAGCCCCAGCACACCCCGCAGGCGGGGGGTTGTTCTCTGCTCTGTGGGCTTGCGATGCTCAGAGGTCTCAAGGGCAAAAGATGTCCAGGCGCCTCTTCATGGGCCCCAGAGTCCAGAGCTGTCGTGTGGGGACGGAGGCGGGGGTGGAGCAAGGGCTGCTCCCCGTGTGCCTGGGTTTCCGGTGGGCGGGGCAGGACAGGCACGTGTTCAGATTCAAGAGGCGAATGTGCCAACACGGGCAGCTTGCGGGCCTGGAAAGTCTCCGGCTCTGTCCTGTGGCTGCTGCCCAGCTGGTGACAGGTCAAACCCGCATGTCCTGCCTGCAGCCGAGCGGCCATCGGGGCCTGTGAAGGGCTCTGGGTGTCTCTCTCCTGTCCTGTCCGTGTGTCTGACCCGGGCTGTAGGAAGGTCCCTGAAAAAAAAGCAAGGGAGAAAGAAAAGGAATTTCTATCCTGATTTTCTTCTGGCAAATGAAGCCTCTGACTTTTTGAAATTTGTGTCATTTGATTTATTTTGGTTTGGGGGCCCAGGCCTGCGGTCCTGGGGGTCTTCTCCCTGACTCTGCACTCCGGGATCACTCTTGGTGGGCTCAGAGGCCTTATGGGTTGCTGGGGATTGAACCTGGATCGGCCGTGTGCAACAAGAACCCTGCCCACTGTACTGTCTCTGGGGCCCCTGTGTGTAATTTTTTCATCCTGACTAACTGGCATATGGCATCACTTCCTTTGTCTAAAGCCCCTTGTGTATGGTGACCTCTTAGTCTTTGCTAGTTGGCAGTTTGGGGGCAAACGGGCAGCTCAGCTGTACTCCCGGTCAGGGGGGGTTAGGGACCTTCGCAGGGGCAGGCGAGGCAGAGGTGTTCGGTGCCGTGCAGACCCACTGAGCCTGTGACCCTGGCTCCCGCCAGGTGGAGATCGGGAAGGCGGTCACAGCCCATGTTCGTGTGCTGGACTTCCACAAGAAGCCGTTCCTGGCCAAGTACTTCGCCTTCATGGACCTGCAGCTCCGCTCCAGCCTCCCAGATTGTCACCCTGGTGTGAGTCTCTGGGCAGGGAGGGGGGTGGAGGGCATTCCGGGGACAGTCTCGCTTGGAGGGGAGTCCCAGCCCTTCCTGCTGTTACAGGGCCCTGGACGAGGCCCTTGACAACTACACGGCCATGTTCGCGTCCATGGTGTGGCCATTGGCCAGACTAGTCTGACTGCTACGGTGACCGATAGAGCTGGACAAAAGAATCAACTCGGCCCCGCAGCAGATCGAGGTAAAGCTGGTTGCCCTCGTCTGCAGGGGCGGCCCAGGGCAGGGGGTGGGGGTGTCCCTTCTGGGGATAGGCTGGTGGCTTCAGGTGGCATGACGGGCTGGGGCCCCAGGGGCTGGTCAGGCAGCAGCCAGGAGGCCACCCTGGAGTCTGCCCCAGCCCAGTGTTTTTCCCATCTTGTTTCCTTCCTCTGACCACTCTCGACCTGCTGTGTCCCAACCCAGCCCATTGACACAGGAACAGACAGGGCTACAGGGACTGGTGTAGGAAACGTTTCCGGGAACTCTCTGGATAAGCACCTTCTGTGCTGGGCCATGCAAGGGGAGCTGGGGATCATGGCCGCCTGGGCTGTGAAACTAGTCTTGGCACATCTGGATGTGGGCAGAGCCCTGCCTACACCTCGGAGGGCCCACACACACAGTCCCCCCTCCCCATGGCCCCCGACCCTAGCCTAGCCCCGCCCACAACAGTAGCCCCGCCCCTGGAGCCCCCCACAGTTTCCCTGTGGCTGCATTGGTTGGTATTGTCAAATGGGGGGCTCCCCTACAGAGACAGGGCGGGCCTGTGAGGGGCAGCCAAGGCAGCTGGCTTGTGAAATCTGGACAGGCATCGGAAAGGTCAGCATGGACACAGCGGGCACCCTGGAGGCCTGTTTGCCCGTGGGTACAGGCCCAGCTTCAGGGGCTGTGTTTGACTCTGACAGCTCCCAGGTGACAGGCACGCGTAACTTGGCCGAGACCACAGATCCTGGGGCTGTGGCTAACCCGGAGATGGGCACGTGCTGGCCCACCCCCAGAGGCTTGGCTGCGTGTCCCGCCCGCCCGAGACTGCTGGGGGTGGCTGGGCATGGGACAGAGCGGCCCCTCTTCTGTGTCCCCACGCCCAGGTCTTTCCTCCGTTCAGACTGATCCCCGCGGAAGGTGACTTTGATCATCGGGGCCACGATGCAGGTAAGGCGGGCCACAAAGGCACACGCGCCTTTGCTCCCCCCCCCCCCCCTGCACTGCCGAGCAGGAGGCAGGGGCCAGCGTTGGCCTCTGCCAAGCAGGGTGACAGCCCCCTTCTCCCCCCACAGATCACGTCCGAGGGCGGCCCCCAGCCTCAGTCCAACATTCTCTTCTCCATCGGAAACACAAGCGTGGCGCTGGTGACCGGGCGCCGGGCTGGTGCAGGGCCTCGCCATGGGCAATGCCTCCGTGTCGGGCGTGGTGCAGGCCGTGGACGCAGAGACCGGCAAGCTGGTCATTGTGTCCCAGGTGACCGGATCTGACCTATACGCGTAGTGCCCAAGCTGCCCAGGCACTGTGGTTGCTGGGAGGGGGCATCCCAAGTACTGGAGACCACCCGTCTCTCGAGCTCTGCTGGGGCGTCGCCCGCAGTGTTGCACCCCAGGGAGAGGAGCCTGTGGGAACCCCAGGCAGTGCCTGGACAGACGTGACCTCACTGCGGAGGCTAACTCCTCCCGGGTTGGGGGGTTTTCCCTCCTCGAAACCGCTGTCCCTGGCTTGTGGCCTTTCCCCAGCCCACGGAGCCCCCTGCCCCTCTCCTAGGATGCTGTGGAGGTGGAGGTGCTTCTTCTGCGGGCGGTGAGG
Source organism: Cryptotis parvus (assembly GCA_021461705.1). Lineage (NCBI taxonomy): Eukaryota > Metazoa > Chordata > Mammalia > Eulipotyphla > Soricidae > Cryptotis > Cryptotis parvus. The sequence continues at coordinate 3,222 of JAJIBD010034298.1, read as the reverse complement.
ATCCGGGCGCCCATCACACGCATGCGGACGGGGACCCAGGTGAGACAGGGCTGTGGGTCCCGGCGGCGCTGTCCAGGCAGCCGTCTGGAATGCTGGGAAGAGGGACTGCACTGCTGCTCAGAGGCCTTCTTCGGCCAGCTGCTGCCCCCCTGCGCCCTCCCCTTCCCTGCATGTCCAGGCTCCCTTCCAGTGGGAGGGTGACCAGCGGCACCACACCCCAAGGGCTTTGCACTGACCGTTAGGCCAGTGGTGCCGTCTTCGTGTTAGACCGGAAGTGAGCATGCAGGAGGCTGAGTCGCTGCCCACCCTGTGGCCATTGAGGAGGACTGGGGCTGCCTCCTGTCCGGGATGGGAGAGACCCTGCTCCCCCGCACCTCCGGCACCCTCAGGCCCTGCTCAGTCAAGGAAGAGGAGTTGCTGCAGGAAGTTGGGGCAGGCTGTGTGCGTGTGTGTGTGTGTGTGTGTGTGTGTGTGTGTGTGTGTGTCTGCGTGCGTGTGTGCAAGAACTGAGTATGTGTGTGACAGTGTGCATGTGCATGTTTGTATGAGTGTGACTGTGGTGTGTCTAGTCTGTTTCATGCTGGCGTGGCCTGTGTTTGGTCTGTCTTGGCCCCAACCTGCCATGGTCCACGCGGCTCCCAGCCACCAGCCAGATCTGGGCTCAGCTCCCTGCAGAATGTGGCAGCTGCACCCGGGCGCCAGGGGTGCTTCCGGGCTAGGCCTCGGGGTTCCAGAGCCGGTTTCTCCCCCACAGATGCCCGTCTACGTCACCGGCATCACCAGCAACCAGAACCCTTTCTCCTTTGGCAACGCCCGTGCCTGGCCTGACGTTCCACTGGTCCGTCACCAAGCGGGATGTGCTGGACGTCCGAGGCCGACACCACGGAGGTATCGCCGTCCTAACCAGTGTGGGGCGCCCGCGTCCGTGCCAGCTCTGGGCGCCCGTGGGGCACCTGAGTCCCACCAGCATGGCGGTCCAGAGGTTCCCAGCCTGCTCCCAGCCCCCTCTCCTCTCTGCGGCCCGCCGGGGCCCCCATCCCCCGCCGCCCTCCCGTCCCACCTCTCACAGGGGCTCTCAGTCCTCTGTTGTCCCACTCGAGAGGGGTGTCAGTGTGACAGCCGTGGGGGGGACAGCCGGGCCCCAGGACAGGACTGAGGTTGGTTCCCAGGCTGCAGCCTGCGGCTTTGGGTGTCCTCAGCCTGACCCTCCCCGGGGCCTGACCACATGCCTGGGAGTGGGAGGTGCTGCAGAGCAGGGAGGAGGCCGTGTGGGCCCTGCCGTTCCCGCCATGGGCGACTCCTCTGGTGGTGACGATGCCCCATGGTAGACGCTTATCCCTGCCGCTGGGTCCCTTGGCCGGAGGCTCTGGGGATCGTGCCCAGCTCAGCCCCCCAGCCCATCCCCGTCCTGGTGGTCAGGGCCTGCACATGCACACCGACGGCTTAGAGGAACCTTGTGTCTTCGCTCTGGCCAGACAGGCGGCGGTCACTGCAGAGTGCTGCCCCTGCCCGGGTATTTGTGGTTGACCCAGACCTGGGCTCGCAGGCCTGAGACAGGGCACAGCCGGGAGGCTCCCGCTTAGCTCTGTGGAAGTGCCAGACCCGGCCGGGCGCGCTCTGAAATGTGCCGATGTCCACAGGCGTCCATCCGGCTCCCCGCCACAACACAACTTCGCCATGGCGTGCGGCGGCGGGGGCGGGCCGCACCTGGGCTGCGGCGTGGTGGTCAGGGGCCCTGGACCCTGCCGCCGGCAGCTGCAGGACCTGGCTGCGGAGCTGTCAGATGAGGTCCAGATCCAGGTGAGGTCGGTTGGGAAGGGCCCCCGTCACTGCAGGAGGGGGTAGAAGGTACCGCAGAGGCCAGAGGTCAGGGTGAGCGGGGAAGGAGGGGACCCAAGCTCCTAAAGCAGCAGGTCCCACTGCTTGGAGTTGGGGGGAGCCCTATAGGGAGGACACAGCAGCTGGGAGTGGCTAGAGCCGGGCATTTGCTGTTCGGAAGCTCTGAGCACCTCCACGAGGCAGCCTGCCCCCCCTCGCCCACAGCTCTCAGCGCTGCTCTCTGATCCAAGGCCCAAACCCTGGATTACGCATTGGTCTGGCCCCCACGGGTGCGGAAAAGGCATGAAGCTGCCCCCTAAAGGTTCCAGTTGGTGGCGTCCTGTTCAGGGCTCCTGTGGCCATTCCTGTGTCGGGACCCAGATCCCTCACACCCCCTCCCATGTGGGACTCAGCCCCCCCACCCACATACACACAAGACATAGTGCACCACCCCGCCACATCCCCACATGTAGGCATACCGGCGTGGGTGCGTGTAATCAGGGAGGCGAGCATACCCGTGCGTAGACCCGAGTGACACAAGCATAAGGCGTGTGTGAACAGACACAGACACACAGTCATCCCCCGCACGTGTGTGAGAGACACACACCCACACGCGTGTGTACCCAGAGGCACAGACATGCTCTTCCCGTTTAAAAATAAGTTCTGGGACCAGAGTGATAGTAAAAGCAGGTCGGCGTTGCCTTGCACACAGCCAGCCTGGGTTCGATCCCCCGGCGTCCCGTATGGTCCCCCAAGCCCCCCAGGAGTAATTCCTGAGTGCAGAGCCAGGAGTGAGCCCCGAGCACAGTTCTGAATTGATCCACAGAATTAAGACGGGGACGGCGCAGCTTCCAAGCTTATGCTCTCAGTCGGCACAGCCACGCCCGCCTCAGTTTCCCGAGGCTGCAGAGGGCATTGGAGCCCATGAAACGCTTCAAAACATTGAAATCAGTCTGATCGGTCCAGTGCCTCGTGGGGTGCTTGGGGAGCGGCTCCTTTCCCAGGAAAGGAGAGTCAGGGCCAGGGGAGATGGCAGGGCCCAGGTCGGTGCAGACCCCGCTGGGTGCCCAGGGCCTTAGCACGTGTGCAGAGTGGGGGGCTCAGTGCTGGGGTGAGCGCTGCTGCCCAGCGTTGGAGGCCATGGCCTTCTGCGGGCCCGGGGACAAGGGAGCTGGTGGATCCCACATCACCAGGGTCACTTGCTCTGGGCTCCGTCTGGACTGTGGGCAGCTCAGCCGTCCGCACACTCGCCCCAGCGAGTCCCAGCTGATAGTCCCAGCCTCTCTGCTGCCCCTGTCGCCATGGGCACCCCCAGACCTTCCTTCCCCACCCCTGGGCAATCCCAGGCCTGTGTCCCCCCCCACCTCTTTATACTCCAGGTCTGTCTGTCCCCCAATCCCCTGT
>JAJIBD010034297.1:0-36232 GCA_021461705.1 Cryptotis parvus | reverse complement strand
TTTTTTTTTTTTTGCCTTTTTGGGTCACACCCGGCAATGCTCAGGGGCTACTCCTGGCTCTGCACTCAGGAATTACTCCTGGCGGTGCTCGGCGGACCATATGGGATGCCGGGAGGATCGAACCCAGGCCGGCAGAGGCCGGCTGCATGCAAGGCAACGCCCTACCCGCTGGGCTATCGCTCCAGCCCCTGTTCTTTCCTTTCTGTTCTTTTGAGCCAGCCCTGGCGATGCTCAGGGGCTCACTCTAGCGGAGCTTGGGATACACATGGGATGCAGGGGACAGAACCCAGGTTGGCTAATGTAAGACAAACACCTCACCCGCTGGGTATTATTCAGTCCTGTCCTTTATTTTGGGGTGTTTAGCCACACTCGGCAATGCTCAAGGGTTACTCCCTGGCAGTGCTCGGGGCTTCCTATGGGATGCTGGAGACTGAACCTGAGTTGGCCGTTGCAAGGCAAGTGCCTGCCCCACTGCACTATTGCTCCGGCCCTGTCCTTTCTAACGATCACGGCACTGGTGACGAGACTGAAGCGAGAACAGGGACGCCACTGTGCCGTTATCCCCGGCTTCACAGCAGAGTGGGCAGTGTGATACCTCGGTGGGCGCCACCTGCGGCCGTGGTAGACAGGCATCAGGTGATCGTCCCCCACAGCGTAGGCCACGTGCAGGGGGGACGTGGGGCAGGAAGGTGGCACCGTGGAACAGGTCCCTGTAGAGGCCGTAGTACTCGGCCAGGCGCTGCTTGTGGTATGGGCCGCAGGTTCGCCTCCCACTCGGCTCGCACTGCCTCCAGCGGGATGCTGGCTGTGAAGGAAAGGGCAGCTGGGGGACCGGAACACGCCCGCCCAGCTCCTGGCAGGGCTCACCTGTGCCCAGGAGGCGGACACCCCTGGCCCCGCCTCCTGGCAGGGGCTCACCTGTGCCCAGGAGGCGGACACCCCTGGCCCCGCTCCTGGCAGGGCTCACCTGTGCCCAGGAGGCGGACACCCCCTGGCCCCGCCTCCTGGCAGGGCTCACCTGTGCCCAGGAGGCGGACACCCTCCGCCCGCTCCTGGCAGGGCTCACCTGTGCCCAGGAGGCGGGACACCCCTCCCCGGCTCCTGGCAGGGCTCACCTGTGCCCAGGAGGCGGGACACCCGCTGCCCCGCCTCCTGGCAGGCCTCACCTGTGCCCAAGAGGCGGACACACCTCGCCCCGCTCCTGGCATGGCTCACCTGTGCCCAGGAGGCGGACACCCGCTCGCCCGGTTCCTGACAGGCCTCACCTGTGCCCAGGAGATGGACACCCCCCCTGCCCGGCTCCTGGCAGGCCTCACCTGTGCCCCGCGGGCGGCCCGCTCGGCCTCCTCACTGGCCCGGAGCTCCGCAGAAGCTGCTTCCCGCTCCAGGAGCTGCTGGTTCCGGCTGACCTTGGGAGGAGGCAGCCCGATGTCAATCCTGTCTTTGGGATCTAGAAAGCAAAGGCAGGTCGGAGAAAGCGAGGTAGAGCCCCCCCCATCTAACTGGAAGACTTGTCAGTGGCCGGAATCGACACAAGTGTGTGGGAAGACAGAGAAGGGACCAGCTGGGCACAGTCGGAAACGGTGGCCGCAGAGACAGTTCAGCGGGTAGCATCTGCCTCGCACAGTTCGGCTCTGCCACGGCGCGGTCCCCCATCACTGCCAGGACTGACGTCTGAGCAGAGCCCTGCGCACTGCCAGGTGTAAACCCCCAACGCTGGCGTGTCCTCAGCTAGGGCTGAGCTTTCTCTGTGCATCACAAAGCTGAAACTTCTTGGCATGAGTTCACCCAGCGATGGGATGTCACGAGGCTACAATGGCTGACCACGCCACAACACACTGAGTCAAGGCCACCCAATGCCAGTCGGGAATCTTCACGTTTACTCTCAGCTGGCGCGGTCGGTACCAGAGGCCCTGGCAGATGTGACCCACAAAACTGGGCGCTCCTCAGATTACTGGGCGAACCCTGGGAGCAGGAGCCGTAGCACAGCGGGCAGGGCACTTGTCTGTACTACGTACAGGCATATGTACTATGTACCCAGGCGTGCCCGCCGTGGGTCCCTGACCCTGCCTGGAGCCATACCTGACTGCAGTCGAGTAAGCGCTGAGCATACGGCTGTGGCCCACCAGTAAAGGGCTGTATACTGTGCTCAGAGAGCATCTATTTAGAGCCTTGTAGGGGCACCGAGCAGTGTTCTGACCCCAGAGGAGAGGGGGGCAGGGAGAGCGACAGCACGGCGGGGAGGGGGGCGTTTGCCTTGCAAGCGGCTGACCCTGGTTCGATCTCCGGCATCCCATAGCGTCCCCCAGCACCGCCAGGAGTAACCTGAGCATCGCCGGGTGTGACCCAAAAAGCAAAAAAAAAAAAAGGTCGGACCTTTAGAGGGAACTTTAGGATGGAAGTTTTTTGGGGTGGTGGGGTCACACCCAGCGTGCTCGGGGACACGGGGATGCAGGCCGGACCCTGGTGGCAGCCCCTGAGATGAGACTACTAGTGATGAGCTCCAGCGACGGCCGCCGCGCACCTGACCGCTCCGCGAAGTAGTCCCTGGAGGTCCGCCACCACTGCGGGGCCTGCGCCGCCGCCTCCGCCCGGCGCCGGTAGCGGCCGAAGCTCCGGTACTTCTCCAGCCGCTCCAGGTTGCTCACGTCGATGTCGGCGTTGGGCATCGGCCCCAGCGGGGGCGGCGCGGCGGCTCGCGGCGGCTGCGGAAGAGAAGCCGGGCACATGCAGGCTCGCGCGGCGACAGCGGGGACCCCCACGGGCGCCCCACTCCCACAGCTCGCTCACCTGAGGTGCTAAAGCCCCGCCACGTCCAGCTTGCCCGCAGCGCGGGCCGGCACCAGCGCGCCGCCATGTTTCCTCGGGGAGGCGCCCGCGCCGCTGCCGCTCCGAGGACCCGGCAGAGGTGGCCGGAGCAGTGCCTGAGCGCCAGGCCGAAGCCCCGCGCGCGAGGCCACGCCCGCTCGCGTCACAAGCCACGCCCACTCCGGGAGCCGCTGACTCCGCCCTCTGGGCCGCCGGAGTGGGGCCGCTACCTACCGTGGGTTGGTGGGTGGGTGGCCGGGCCCTGCCTGCCTTCTGGTTACCAGGGGTGGGGGCGGCACTGGGCTAAGTCATTGGAGACCGAAGGCGTGTGACCGCAACCTGGCATGAATTTTTTTGGTCACACGTGGCTGTGGCCAGTGGTCACTCCCCAGTCTAGTGCCGGAGATGCACCCGCGCGAGCACCATCCCGGTTGGCCTCTGTCCCGCCCCTGCTTTTTGGCGACTGCTAATGTTCTCTTAGTCACTCCCAGACAGGATCAAGTGTCTTGGGGACGTCGTACCCTCCCCCTAAGCCCTCCTGGGCCTCCGGTGGCACGGGCAAGTCCAGCAGAGCCACCTGTGGCAGCACACGTCCCTGCAGGGCTCAGGGTGGGCACTGCCACGCCTTGGGATGTGGTGCTGGGTTTTATTTGGGGGTCACACCTGGCGATGCTCAGGGCTTACTCCTGGCGGTTTTGCAGGGACCCTATGGGATGCTGGGGTTGGAACACAGTATGGCCCGCGCGAGGCCAACGCCCTCCCACTGTGCTATGGCCCCGGCCCCGCGTGCCCTATGCTGCTGAGGGGCCCATAGGGACGACGTCGGAGACGGTGGGCAGAGGGGTCTGGGCCGTGACGGTCCGCACAGCACCGCAGGCTGGAGCAGCAGGTCTGAGGGACAGTCGCCCCACCCCGCCTCCCAGCCCACCTTCTGGCACTGTGAGTGAGAGTGGACAGATGGCCCCAGAGAAGCCGGTTCAGGAGTGACTGGTTTATTTGAGTCATCTAGTCGGGTGGGCACAGGCGACCCTGGTGGGTGGCAGGGCCCCCTGCCTCACCTACACCCCACTGGCGGTGGGGGACAGGGGTACCCCTCCTCTCCCTCTTCCCTCTCACAGCCGCAGCCCCCTCACCGCCCTGCCACGGTGGCTGCACCCTGCGCCCCTGGACCGGCTCCCGGAAAGGGGAGTCTGCCTCAGGGCCTCGGAGAGGCACCGGTCCCCCGCAAGCTGTAAGGTGGGATTTGAATGGGATGTTGGGTGGGGTGGGGGAGGCTGAGAGGGGCAGCAACTCCCCTGGGCTCCTTCCGACCCACCCAGGATGGGCGGTGGTCAGTGCCGGGAGGTGCGGCACCCAGAGGGACGGTCTTCAGGGCTGGGCGATGCGGGCGGGCAGTGTCAGGCCGTGTGGGCGCCCAGGTTGTAGGGGGCGCTCTTCAGATTCTGCAGGAAGAACTGCTCATCCTCCAGGAAGTGGTGGTCCTGCCGGGCAGCAGCAGTCACCACGGGCTCATGACGCTCAGGTTAGGGCACCCCGGTGCCCCTCCCACTGCTGCCTGGCCACGGCACAGGCCTGTTTCCTGCCCAGGAGCTGGAAGTGAGTGGGCTGTGGTGGGGCCACTCCTGGGAGGGTTCAGCGGGGGCCACTGAGCCTGAGCTGCCCTTTCCTCGGGCGGGCTGGCCCTCCTCGGGCCCAGAGGGGTGTTTGTGTGTGGGTGAGGTGCGGGGTGAGGCCAGGCCCCTGCTCAGGGGCTCACCAGCTCGGCTTCGTGTCTCATCAGCAACAGCTTGGCGTGAAAGTGTGGGGCCAGGGCGGGCGGCCCGGGAGCAGGAGAGACGAGAGCTGGAAACAGTCACGGCAAAGTTATGGGTGTGAAAACATGCTCCAAAGCCTGCTTTTTCTTTTCTTTTCTTTTTTTTTTTTTGGGTCACACCCGCCATGCTCAGGGGTTACTCCTGGCTCTGCACTCAGGAATTACTCCTGGCGGTGCTCGGGGACCATATGGGATGCCGGGATTGAACCCGGGTCAGCTGCGCATAAGGCAATCGCCCTCCCCACTGGACTATCGCCCGGCCCCAACATTTACTTTCATTAGTGCACATACCTCACCTCCACGGCCGGGACGGAAGAGGTCAAGGGGCTGGGCTCAGGCTCTACGGACGGGACCCCCACTCCCACCTCTGCTGCTCTGATCCACCCAGGAGCCCCGAGGACGTCGGGTGTACCCCACAAAAACAGAGAGGGCCGGAGCAGGCATTTTGCCTTGAATGCAGCCGACTCGGGTTCCATCCCCACTGTCCCATAGGGTCTCCCGAGTATCGCCAAGAGTAATTCCTGAGCAAAGAGCCAAGAGTAACCCCTGAGAGTCACCAGGTGTGACCCAAAAAAGCAAAAACCGAGAAAAACACAGAGGATTCGAGGGACACAACAGCTTCGCTTATTCTGGGCTTGGAACCGGGCAGTGCCTGGGGCCGACTCCTGGCGGGACTCGGGGGCCAGGTGGGGGGCCTGGGCCTACCCCAACCAGTTGGGGGCAAAGCAAGTGACCTCTCTGCTGTCCGATACCCCCAAACCGAGTAAGACGACTCAGACCCAGCTGCCCAGCGCCACTGTCCCTGGGGGCCGACAGCTGACTCCTGTCCCCTGCCCACCACTCACCACTCTGGCCAGGCGCTGCGGGGCTGGGGGCCGTGAGGAGTGGCCCTGTGGGCAGGAGGGCAGGTCCTGTCGGACACGGTCCAGCTGCAGCCTCTGCTGGGCCAGACTCAGGTGCTCCTGTTGGGAAGGAGACGGGGTGAGGGGCTGGGGTGCACACGGTTTGGAGTGTGCCTCGTTGTGTGAGTGTGTGTCTGCAGCAGCCGAGCCTTGCCTGGTTCCAGTGTGTGTGCTGTGTGATGTCTGGCGTGTGGTGTGTGTTGCTTGTTGTGTGCTGCATAGTGTGTGTGGCTGTGGTGTTTGTGTTGCATGGTATGAATGTGCGTTGTGTGGTGTTTGTGTTGTGGTGTGTTGCATAGTGTGAGTGTGTTGCATGGTATTTGTGTGTTGCACGCCGCGCCTGAGCCCTGCCTGCTGCATGCGCTGTTCCTGCTGCTGGAGCCGCTCGTGCTGCTGCTGCACCAGCTGGAGCCGCGCCCGCTGCCGGAGCTTAAGTGCCGGGCCTGGCGCAGCGCCCGCCCCCCCCTCCTCATACTTCTCCGCGGCCACCTGCGGGACGGACGGGGGAGATGAGCGGGAGTGGGGGGAGAGCGGGCGAGCAAGCCCCCTTCCCGACCCTTCGCGCCCACCTGGCTCAGGCTCTCCCGCGCCCGGGCCCACCTGGCTCAGGCTCTCCGCTGCGCCCCGCGGCCCACCTGGCTCAGGGCTCTCCGCTGCGCCCCGCGGCCCACCTGGCTCAGGCTCTCCACAGCGCCCCGCCCACCTGGCTCAGGCTCTCCCCCAAGCCCCCGCCCACCTGGCTCAGGCTCTCCGCCGCGCCCCCGGCCCACCTGGCTCAGGCTCTCCGCCGCGCCCGCCCACCTGGCTCAGGCTCCCGCCGCGCCCCCGGCCCACCTGGCTCAGGCTCTCCCCCAAGCCCCCGCCCACCTGGCTCAGGCTCTCCCTCACGCCCCGCCCATCTGGCTCAGGCTCTCCCCCCACGCCCCGCCCACCTGGCTCAGGCTCTCCCCCCCCCCCGGTCCCACCTGGCTCAGGCTCTCCCGCCGCGCCCCGCCCACCTGGCTCAGGCTCTCCGCCGCGCCCGCCCACCTGGCTCAGGCTCTCCGCACCCCGCCCACCTGGCTCAGGCTCTCCGCCGCGCCCCGCCCACCTGGCTCAGGCTCTCCACCTCCTCGGAGCGCAGCCGGAGGCGCAGGGCCGCGGCGCCACTCGCCCCTTCTCCAGCCGCAGCTCCTGCCGCTCTCGCTCCAGCGCCTCCGCTCGGCCGCCAGCTGGTCCGCCTTGGCCCGCAGCTCGGTGGCCCTGATCCGAGCTCCGCCTGCTCCTGGGGACAGAGGCTTCGCTGCCGCCCCGCTGGGCTGCACCAGGCCCGGGCCGCCCACACCTGGGGGCTGCCTGGCTCCACTCGTCCGAGCCCGCGGCCCTGAGGACCTCGGGGTGGCTGGGGGTGCAGAAACTACCGCGAAGTTCGGTCCTCGGCACCGAAACACCAAAACTACCTTCATCGCTGGCGCCCAGGGTCCCCCGAGCGCCACCTGGATAGCCCGTGAGCATCTCCAGGTGTAGCCCCCAACAAAAACTCCCACCGGCAGTGGCTGGCGCTGGGCAGCAGAGACGCGCAGCGCCCAGGAAGCAGGTTTGATCCCGCGATGCCCGCGGGCGCGGAAGGTGGCGACAAGGGGCTCTCGGCAAGGGGACAGGGGTCTGATTCTGTGGCCTGCACCCACGCCCGGAGTGGGGTGTCCTACCTTGGCCAGGCTGACGAGGGTGCCTTCCCGCTGGCTGTCCGCCTGCAGCGCCCGCTCTGCCTCGCGCTCAGCTCCGCTCCTTGCTCAGCTTCTGCTGTGCGAAGAACTCGCCCACTCTGCTGCCAGGCGCCGCCGCCTCCCCACATTTGTGCATGACGGACTTCTGCTCCTGCAGCAGGGCGCTCTGGACAAGCAAGGGGCAGGTGGGCGTGGAGAGTGGCGCAGGGGCGGGCTACTGCCGTGGGGGCGGAGCTAGCAGTGAAGGGGCAGGGCTACTTCCATGGGGCGGAGCGAGCAGTGAAGGGGCAGGGCTACTTCCATGGGGCGGAGCGAGCAGTGAAGGGGCAGGGCTATTGCCGTGAGGGCGGAGCAAGCAGCGAAGGGGCGGGGCTCTGCGGTGGGGCGGAGTGAACAGTGAAGGGGCAGGGTTACTGCTGTGGGGCGGGGCTGCGCTCACCTTTGCCTTCTCTAGCTCCCTCCCTCTCCATGGCCATCTGTTGGCCCAGAGCCTTCCTCTGCTCCTCCAGAGCGGCCTGCATGGACTCGGCCTTGGACTGCTCAGAGCTCATCCGCCAGCGCTCCTGTGGTAGCCGGGCAGGACTAAGGGCACGCCCACTGCATCTGCCCATCTGGGCCACCCAGCCCGGATTAGTACAAAACGTGGGTCCCCAGGCTGACCCCCTGGGCTCAGCAACCAGGCCACAGGGCTAAACGGGGCTTGCTGGTGTGGACAGATTCCCCAGGGGTGACCGTGGAGGGCAATGCGCCCTGTCTGTTGTCTGAAAGCTGCTGAGCGCCCCCACCCTGCCAGCAAGAATCTCTTCTCAACCTCTGGCAGTGATTCCTGATGCTCCTGAGTCAAATGAAGGTCGGGGTGGGGCTGGAGCGATAGTCTGCCCAAGAGGGCGTTTGCCTTGCACACGGCTGACCTGGGTTTGATCCCCTCGCCTCCCATATGGTGCCCTGAGCACCACCAGGAGTAATTCCTGAATGCAGAGCCAGGAGCAACCCCTGAGCATCGCCGGATGTGACCCAAAAGGAAAAAAAAGGTACGGGAGACATGGGGTATGAGCGCGCACAGCTGACGCAGGTGTAAGACTCCTGGCACCCCCTGGGGGTGGCCCCGGTGGTCGAAGGCTAAACTGTCCAGTTGGGGATGGCCCCAGGGCCGCCTCCCCAGAACCAGGGGCTTCCGCCTATTGAGTATGTCTCTGCACAGATGCGTGTGGAGGCTGGAGACATGCCACAGCAGCCGGCCAGGACCCACAAGCCTCCTCATTTGCCTGCAGGTAACCATCCCTAACGGAACATCCCTAATGTTCAAACCGAGTCAGAAAGAAACTGGCTTCCGGCACCAGGGAGGAGCTCCGCATGAGCCACATTCCAAAGTAAGACAGTAGGGGCCGGAGCGATAGCACAGGGGGGGAGGGCGCTTGCCTTGCACACGGCCGACCCGGTTCGATCCCCAGCATCCCATTGGGCCCTGAGCACTGCCAGGAGTAATTCCTGAGTGCAGAGCCAGGAGAAACCCCTGAGCATCGCCAGGTGTGATCCAAAAAGCAAAATAATAATAAAAACAAAGGAAGACTGAAGCTTGCCCGTGGGATGCTGTGGGATATCCAAAGTGCTCGAGCCCAGAGAAACAAAGGGGCGGAGTTCCTGCGGGGAGGCCCGAGACGGACCGCAGCACCTGAAGGTCCTCCAGCACTGCCAGGAGCCGCTTCCCAGCATTAGCCTTGTGAAGCCTGGAGCGCGGCTGGGTGGGGCCAGGAAAAAAGGGGGAGCGATAGCACAGCGGGAGGGCGCTTGCATTGCACGCGGCTGACCTGGTTCGATCCCGGCATCCCACATGGTCATCCCAGCATGAGTGCAGAGCCAGGAGAAACCCCTGAGCAGTGCCAGGTGTGGCCCCAAGACCCCAAAGTACAAAACATAAAAGCCAAAAACTAAAACATAAAAAAGCGCAAAATCCCCCAAAGCGTGAGTGGGCTGCGGCGCAGACGGACGAGGGGGTGAGGCGCAGGGGTGAGGGGGGTGCCGGCGGCCCACCTGCTCCAGCTGCCGGCTCTGCTCGGTCAGGCGCGCCTCCATCCTCCCCCATGGCCTCCTGCATCCGGGCTCCGCCTCCTCCTCCATGCCGCGCTGCTCCCGGGCCAGTCTCTCCTGCAGCCCTGGGCACAGGCACGGGCCCTCAGCGCCGAGCTCCTTCAGAGGCGGGCGGGCGGGCGGGCGGCCACCCTGCAGCTACCTCGGAGCTGCTCGTCCCGGCTGCCGGGAGCTCAGATCCCGCTCCTGGGCGGCGGTGAGGTGCGAGGCCTCCACGCGCGAGGACAGCTCCTGCAGGCTGCTGGACACCACCTCCATTTGCTCGATCACGCCGTTCAGGGACCTGGAAGGACAGGGTCAGCCCCCGAACCAGCGGGCACTCACCTGTGGCCCTGTCCCGCCCTCCCAGGCCCCGCCCACCAGGCGCCTTTCATTACCGCACACAGCCCGCTAGTTAAGACTAGCTCCCTCTTCCTTCTTACCACAAAAAAGAAACTTAACGTGTTCTTGCCAAATATTTCTAATAAGGCTTAAGTTGGATCCCTAAATTCTTTCACCATTGCTTTTACTTGTCTTATTATCAAGAAATGAAAACTTTGAATTTATCGATAATTTTAAGTGAGTTTGTGAGTTTCTTAAAATTTTTTAGGACTATTTTTATTTGTTAAGTACTTCTTGAGCTGGGAACTTTGAAGTGTATCCTGTGGACCAGTTTTCTCATGTTAGAATAGGGGCAGTATATAGATGCTTCTCAGATTTTGATCAGACCTTTCCAAGTGCTTTGCAGTTGTATATTAAAACATCTGATTGGAGCCGGAGGAGTAGCCAGCGTGTAGGGCGCTTGCCTGCAGCCCGGTTCGCGGCATCCCATATGGTCCCCGAGCACCGCCAGGGAGTCATTCCTGGAGTGCAGAGCCAGGGAGAAACCCCTGAGCATCGCCGGGTGTGACCCAAAAAAAAAAAAAAAAAAAAAGACACAATAAAACATCTGATTTTTTTTTTTTTTTTGCTTTTTGGGTCACACCCGGCAATGCTCAGGGGTTTCTCCTGGCTCTGCAATCAGGAATAACTCCTGGCGGTGCTCAGGGGACCATATGGGATCCCGGGATCGAACCCAGGCCGTGGTGGCCAGCCGCGGAAGGCAAATGCCCTACCCGCTGGGCTATCGCCCCGGCCCCACATCTGATTGTTTTTAACCTAAGTAGATACTGACGTAGATTCTTTGGGAGGATGTTTTGTTTTGGGGCCGGCTTGACTGTGCTGGGGTTGGGGGCTGGTTCTGGCTCGGTGCTCGGGACCATGTGGTGCTGGGGGTTGAACTGGGGCTGCTGCCAGCAGAGCACGTGCTCAGTCTGTTGAGCATCTTCTGGGCCCCAAGAGAGACTCATTTTTTAAAGATTTCAAACAAAGCGACACAGAACTGAGTTTGTAAAGCCTAAATCTTGGTCTTAATATGAATTTGTAAGACATTCTTTTAGATTCAAGCATTTCTTTTTTAATCACAAAAAGACTATAAGGGTATGCCACCTGCATGGCAAGCCTGGCAAGCTGCCCTGTTTCATTTGATATGCCAAATACCAGTAACAATTATATTAGTTCATTCCCATGACCTAATACAATGGTTTTTTTTTTTTTTTTTGCTTTTTGGGTCACACCCGGCGATGCTCAGGGGTTTCTCCCTGGCTCTGCACTCAGGAATCACTCCTGGCGGTGCTCGGGGGACCATATGGGATGCCGGGATCGAACCCGGCCGGCCTGGGCCGGCTGCGTGCAAGGCAAACGCCTCTACCCGCTGGGCTATCGCCTCCGGCCCCTAATACAATGGTTTGAGGCTCTTTATGTTCCTGGAGCGAATAGATGCCCTTGGTCTCTACTAGAATGAGACAGGACATATGGAGATGTTAGCTGGTGCCCGCTTGAGCAAATAGATGATCAACGGGAGGATAGTGATAGTGATAGTGACAGCACGCTAGCCAGGCCCCCGCCCGCTCAAGGCCCCGCCCAGGTCCACTTCGCCCCGCCCACACCCACGTCCACAAACCAGGCCCCCGCCCACACCCACACCCACCCACCAGGCCCTTCCATCACCACACAGCCCGCTAGCCAGGCCCCGCCCGCCCAAGGCCCCCGCCAGGCCCACTTCGCCCCGCCACACCCACGTCCACAAACCAGGCCCCGCCACACCCACACCCCACCCACTCAGGCCCTTCCATCACCACACAGCCGGCTAGCCAGGCCCCGCCCGCCCAAGGCCCCACCCAGGCCCACTTCGCCCCGCCCACACCCACGTCCACAAACCAGGCCCCGCCACACCCACCAGGCCCTTTCCATTACCACACAGCCCGCTAGCCAGGCCCCGCCCGCCCAGCCCCACGCACGCACCGCCGTGGGAGGTGGCGCTTAGTGACCGCATCGATCTCGCGGTCCTTCAGCTGCTTCAGCCGCTGCAGCTGCTCCTCGTGGTCTTTGCGCATCTCCAGGACGGAGGCTCTGGGGGCGGAGTGGGCTGCGCTGCCCCCAGGAGCCCTCGCCCCCGCCCCACTCTCGGCCAGGACGGTGCCTCTGCCCGTTAGCAAAGGGCACAGGGCCAGGAGGTGGGTGCTGCCAGCCTGGGCATGTAGGGGCAGCGAGGCGTGTGCCAAGCGGGCTCGCTCCTGTCCCTTCTTTGTTTGGGGGCCACACCCGGCGATGCTCAGGGGACCCTCCGGGACCTAGATTGAATCCGGCGGCCGCTGAGGCAAACGCCCCCGCTGCCGCCGCTCTCGCCCCTCTCTGACTTTGCTGCTTCTTCTTTTTTTTTTTTTTTTGCTCTCCTGGCTCTGCACTCAGGGAACCACTCCTGGCGATGCTCAGGGGACCATATGGGATGCCGGTGATCGAATCTGGGCCGGCACAGGCCGGCCGCGTGCAAGGCAAACGCCTCTACCCGCTGGGCTATCGCTCCGCCCCTGACTTTGCTTCTGACCTGGAAGATCCGGGGCCACACCGGGGGCTGTGCGCAGACCCCAGGCCCAGTAGGCGGGCGGCTCAGTGCCGCCTCTGGGTCTCTGGACATCCGGCCCTGTCGCTGCCCCCCTCCACTCGGGGCTCTGCCCCGGCTCACCCACAGCAGCCCCCCTCACCGCTGCAGCTCCCGGAGCCGCTCCAGCTCCTGGTCCTTCTCCTGCATGGCGGCCGCCAGACGCCGCTGGTGCTGGGCGCTGAGCTTCGGTGCAGACCTGCTCCAGGCCCCCTGCAGCGCGCCAGCCAGCGCGACGCCAGCTCCTGGTGCTCCTGCTGCAGCCGCTCCTCCCGCTAGCTGGCCCGAGGCTTCCAGCACCCTGAGGCGGGTCCTGCGGGCACACACGGGGCGGCCCAGGGCGCCTGGGGGGGTCGCCCGGGCTGGGGCGGCGCGCGGTACCTGTGCGCTCTCCAGGAGCTCCAGGTCGGCCTGGTGCCGCTGCTGCAGGGAGTCCAGCAGCTCCTGCTGCTGCGCCCGCTCCAGCTCCAGCCTCCGCACCTGCGGGTGGGGGTGCTCAGCCCAGCGAGAGGGGCGGGCGCCTGGGCAGCCCCCCGCCCCGACTCACCTGGGCCTCCAGCTCGGCCTGCCGGACCTGGCTATGCAGCAGCTGGGCCTGCAGCTCCACGGGGCCGCCCTGCAGCTGCGCCCGCGCCGTCAGGAGCTGCTTCTGCGACTCGGGGGCCGGCACGAGGCTCTGCACCCCCAGGGTCCCGGGGCGGGGACTGAGGGAAAAACGGCCGGTGGGCCACAGCCCTGCCTCGCGGCACGCCCGGCTCAAAACCCGGCAGCAGCCTGACGGCCCCGCGCCCCCGGGGACCCCTGACTTGGCCGCTGCTGCCCCTCCCGTCTCCACGGGGATCTGGGCTGGGACCGAGGCTGCAGGTGAGGCTACCCCAGGGCCAGGGTCAGCCCCAGAGGGGGTGTCCAGGAAGGCGCAGCCCCTGCAGCCTGTGCCAGCTCGGTCGGCCTTTGTGGAGGCTGGGGCTGGGGCGCGGCCGGGCGCCTCCTACCTGGAAGGGCACCGAGAGTCGGGCGGGGCGCTGGGTGGCCCTGGCTGCCCCTGGAAGGCTCTGTGAGGTGACAGCAGGAGCCGAGGCCCGTGTTTGGGGGGAGTCTGGCTTCTCTCCGCTCCAAGTGCCCCCCCACACAGCGAGACCAACCCGGGCCGGGAGGAGGCCGGAGGCTGCCCCCTGCCCGGGTCTCCCCGCACCGAGGGCTGCGGACAGCCTGTGGGTGAGAGGGCTGGGCTGAAGGGGCTTCTGTGGGGCACAGGGGGACGGGGGCAGGAGGGCCCGGCTGGGGAAGCGCTGGAACCCACGGGCGTGACACAAAGGGTGGGTGCTGGACGCTGGAGGGAGCGGTCAGCTAGAAGAGTGTCCGCAGGCACCATGTGTCCCAGCCTCTTCCCAACTGTGGACGTACTCCCATGGGGGGGCTGTCCTGGCAGGCGGCTCCTGTGCTGCTGCCTCCGGGGACCCCAGGGGGTGCTGGTCCCAGGTGGGCTGGTCCCGGTGGGCTGCACAAGGGAAGGTTGAGGGGCTGGAGGGGGCCTGACTGGGAGGCCCCAGCCCATGTGGCGCCCTGGCCCGCCTCGAACAGCCCCCTTCCTGTCCCCACCATCCTGCTGGGCACCCTCCCAAGCCTGAGCTGTGGGGTGCTGGAGCCCCCCTGCCTCCGGGACCCTCCTCAGCACCCCAGGCCCAGCGGACGGCAGTGGATCGTTGGAGACAGGCCCAGGAGGCAGGGCCAGGCCTCAGGGTCCCGCTCAAGCTCGAGGTCGGGTCCCCCCATGCCACACCGCGGCAGTCCAAGGCCGTACCTGGCAGAGCGGGGAGGGACCGGCGGCCCCCGCAGAGCCAGGGCCCCTGGAGATGGTCTCGGGGTCATCTCTGGCCAGCCCCTGTGCCCCTCTTCCGAGACAGAGCATGGCTCAGCTAATCCTCCGTCCCTTCAGTGTCCGGGCGCCAGGCGGGGAGCCACGCTGCCTTTGGCTGGGGACCCCGGGCTCTGGGGGTGTGGCTTTGGCCCTGAAGAGGGCCAGCCTGCCGGGCCGTATGCCAGCTGGGGGGCGCTCGCTGGCTCCCAGAAGGGGGCAGGGCGCCTCGGGCATCGGTGCTGGGCATGGGGACGGGAGCTCCTCGCCATCGCCCTTGAGACCCAGCCAGTCGGCGCCTCCCCCCGGGGCTGTGCGGGACGGGCGGCGGCTGTGCTGGGCTTGGAGCTCGGCTCTCCCCTTGGTCTCGGCGCTGTCCTCTGCTGAGAACCTACTTCAAGACCCAGGGGTAGGGGTTAAGGCCGAGGAAGCAGCTTGTCCCACGGCCTTGGCCACCCTAGGCCGAGGGGCAGTGAAACAGGTTCTGTCTGCGCCCGGGGACAGATAAGGAACCCCAGGAGGTGTCTCAGGGGTCGCTACAGTCACCCCCAACCATGGGAAACAAACACTACAAAAAAATTAAAAAATCGGGCCAAGCGATAGTCCAGCAGGTAGGGCATTTGCCTTCGCATGCGGCCGGCCCATGCCGGCCCGGGTTTGATCCCCGCATCCCATATGGTCCCCTGAGCACCGCCAGGAGTAATTCCTGAGTGCAGAGCCAGGAGTAACCCCTGAGCATCGCCGGGTGTGACCCAAAAAAGAAAAAAAATAAATAAATAAATAAAAATAAAAATCATTTCAGAACACAATGTTACAAGTGCCCAGAGAGCCTCCATGTTCGAGACCCTTTCGCTGGCCCCACCTGGCTCAGCGGCTTACCTGACGGCGGTCGGCGCTGACGGCCCCGGCAGAGCCTGCGCTGGGCTGGTAGGCGCCCGAAGGTGAAGACGCCAGCCCACGGCCTCTCCTTGTCTGTGACGGACGGAGCCTGTGAGCTACCGCCGGGGCTTGCTGAAGGCAGAGCAGGTTGATGGCTCGGGGGACGCCAGGCCACCAGCCCGGCCCTGGCCCTGCACCATCGTAAGGGGCTGAGGTCCTGGGAAACACTGCCCCGTGGCGGAGTGGCCGACAACACCAACACCGGATGGCGTGGTGCACCCGAGGCAGCCACGAACACCGACACGGGCGGCGGCGTGGCGCACCCGAGGCAGCCACGGACACCGACACCGGCAGCGTGGCGTGCCCGAGGCAGCCACGGACACCGACAGCGGGCGGCGTGGCGCACCGTAGGCAGCCACGGACACCGACACCGGGCGGCATGGCACGCCCGAGGCAGCCACAGACACCGACACCGGGCGGCGGCGTGGCGCGACCGAGGCAGCCACGCCTCTGACACCGGGCGGCGTGGCGCGCCTGAGGCAGCCATGGGCACCAACACCGGCGGCGGCGGGGGCGCCTGAGGCAGCCATAACACCGCCCTAGCGGTGGGTCGGGAACACAGAAAGGCGGCTCCGTTCTTCTGAAGGGGCCCCCGACAGCGCCGGGCCTGCCCAGCCCGAGTCCTACTCCTGCGGCCTCTGGTGTTTCTTGTCCAGCTTCCACTCGCGACGCTCCCCAGTGCCCGGCGGGCCAGGAGGGTGCTAGCGGTGCCTCGGCCCAGCAGCTCATCCAGTTTGGCGCGCGGGACGGGCGATTCCCTGGGAGCCGGGGTCGAGTGTAAGCACGCCGGGCACCAGCCCCCGCTGAGCCCCCCGCTGGCAGCTCCTTACTGCTCTCCCATCGGCCTCCGCTCCGCCCGGGGGCTGTCGCCAAACCCCAATGCGGCCATGACGTCGTCCCCCATCATCAAACAAATCCTGTTTCTTGCGGACGGGGTGTCGCCTCGGAGTCAGAGGAACGGAGGGACCTGGGGGCAGAGGGGACACGGTGCCACCCACTGGCCCCGGCAGGGTCGGTCTGTGAGTGGGGTGCGGGACGGAGCCCAGGGCAGCACATGGGGCCACGCACAGCCCACGAGGAGCACCAGCGTGGAGCACCCTTCCTGCACCCCACCTTCCTCCTGCTCCCCACACCCTGGTTCAAAATCTGATTCTTTTTGAGGGGCTGTTGGGCCACACCTGACTATGCTCAGGGTTACTCCTGACGGTGCTCGGGGGACCACACGGGATGCCAGGGATCAAACCTGGGTGCAAAGCAAACGCCTCCCCACTGTAGAATCGCTCAGGCCCACAAAACCTCAGACGGACGGGCGGGGACCCTGGTTTTGCAGTCAGCCCGCAGGGAGTGAGTCACTCCTCGTACCTGGATCCCGGACGGGGGCCGGGTTTTCTGTCTCCACCAGGGGCTTCGCGGCGCTTCCCTCCCTCGTCGGAGAGCAGCCCTGCCAGGGGGTCGCCCATATCTCGGCCCGGACGGACAGGCGCAGGTCACACGCGGCACCTGGGCGGCCAGGCCCGACTCCACCCAAGGGCCCTGACAGCTCGGGAGCCACGGCCACAGAACCAGAAAATAGAGACACGAGGGGCAGGAACGTGGCTGCACTAGAGCTTCAGCCTCGCGTGGGCTCCAGCCCTGGACAGATCCACCAGAGCTCGGGGCTAACTCGGGCCTCCCTGCACTGGGGTCCCAGCAAGCCCAGGGCCCCTGGTACCTTCGAAGGAGAACTTCTCAGGAGGCTTCTTGCCGGAACGGCGCCCCCTGCAGGTAGCGAGAGTGCGGTTACAGGGCCACAATGTCACGCTAAGCCCAAGGCTCCTCTGACAGAACCGCCACAGGAAGGGAGGAGCGCCCACCCCGCCCGGCTCCTGGGGTCTCCAATCCCCTAGTGCTTCCTCGCCGGCCCTGTGTGTCCCTCCTCCCGGCCACCAACGCACCAGCTGCCTTTGCGGTGACCTGGCAGCTCTTTCCTGGGACCCTTCTTTCCTGGGAAGTCTGCCAGCCCAGACTTCCGCAGCCCTAAGACATCAGCGTCCATGTCGTCCAGGTCCTGGGCAGGCAGAAGGAGGCCCCAGGGGCTCAGCACTTGCAGCCTGGGCTGCAAGTCTCCGTGGAAGAAATGGGAGGGAGGGACCGCCGGCAGGCCAGCAGTGGGGACTTTTGTTTCTGCTTTAGGGTCACACCCGGTGATGCTCAGGGGTTACTCCTGGCGGTGCTGTGCAAGCAAAGGCCAGACTTGGGTCACAGCGTCAGCATGGGGGACACAAGTCCACGAGCGACTCTGGCACCATCCCCAGGGACACGTCTGCCAGGAAGGTGCAGGCATGGCTGGAGGGCAGCACGTGGGAGGCGCCTGCCTTGTGTGCGGCTGAGCCAGGCTGGACCACCGGCAGGGGGTCCCTGAGCACAGAGCCCTGAGCAAAACAACAAAACAGCGGGCCGGGTCCCTCAAGAGGGCAGCTGCCAGGAGGTGCGGCCACGGCGGGGTCATGGGATGCCTCTGTGCCCACCAGGATGAAAACCGGAGAGACAGCCGGGATTTGTCCAGTGAGTGTGGACACCGGCCTGCAGTGGGACCCTCCCCCAGCGACGAGCCTGGGAAGGGCTGACCCTAGAGCCCCCAGACCTCAATGCAGACTAGCAGGAATGGTTTGAGGAGACAATCTCGGGTACCCGGGACAAGACTGTGTCACACAGAGCAAGGCGGAGAGTCTGGGGACAGGACCTAAGGGTGTAGGGGCCCAGATGGCACCTTGCAAGATGCCCAAAGGGCTGTGCCGCGTACGCAGGAGCCCGGGCCCAGCCCGGCACGACAGCACTGCTAGGAACACGTCCCGCCCCACCAAATGAGGGAGAACACAGGGGCCGGAGCAGTGGCACAGCGGGGAGGGCAGTTGCCTTGCATTGACCCGGCCGAGCACCGCCAGGAGTAACCCCTGAGCACCGCCGGTGTGACCCAAAAGCTAAAAAAAGAGAACACAAACGTGAAGCGAAGGGCGAAGGGCTTGGCTCTGCATCGCAGACACCCTCGCTGGGTCTCGAGCACCCCCGGGTTCCTCTCGCACGGGGGAGCCACCCACGCACCGCCCCCTCCCCACAAAAGCAGCTGAATCTGGCGCCGCCTCGGGGGCAGAGCGGCGGGGTTCCACTGTGCGCTGTGCTGGGCAGCTCCCGCAGTTGGAGGAGGAACCGGTGGCGGGAGGATGTGGAGAAGGTCGGAGTGAACTCCGGAGGGACCGGCACCGGGCTGTGGGGACCGGCGCTGGGGCGGGGCCGCGGTCTACCCGGCAGCAGAGAGACACCGCTGCCCGGTGCCCGGCACGGAGCAGGTGGGGGCCGAGCCTGAGGGGCCGCCCACCTTCAGGGACTGAAGCAAGGCCCGTGGGTCCGCCTCGGAGATGTCGGAATCCTACACGGAAGAGGGGAGGCGGCAAGAGTCAGGCCCGGAAGGGCGCGGCACCCCGGGGTCTGTACTGATGGCTGGGCCTGGGGCTGAGGCGGAGCCTGGGGAGTCCCTGGAGGGCCCCACCCCCCAGGTGCATGCAGCTGCCCTGTCCAGCACCTCCTGCAGCCAGAGGGAGAGCTGTGGTCTGGGGGGGTCCGCCCAGAGCAACCCCCATGCAATTCTACCTAAGAACACAAAAGGTGGGGTCAGAGCTGTATGGCAGCTGCACGGGCACAGCGGGGGGCACTGGCCTTGCACCCGGCCAGCCCTGCCTTAATCCCTGGCACCCCACAGGGATCCCCTGAGCTCTGCTGGACTCAGCCCTGAGCAAGAGTCAGACGGCCGTCCACCGCTGGGGGTGGTTCGTCCCCGAGCTCACCTCAGCATGGGTTCCTGCCGCAGTGCCGAGGGCGCTGGCTTCCAGGAGGGCCCTGCAGAGAGTACAGGTGGCACATACCCACGTCCACGGGCACGGGCCAGTCCCCGAAGGAAGCACAGTCCGCAAAGACACGGCACATTGCTTTCAGGGGAGCAGCTAAGGGGAAGCTGCTGGACTCAGCACGAGAGTCCTGAAGCAGCCGCAGGGGCGGCCCCAATAACCCAGCCCAACCTTCACCAGCTTCTGCTTTTCTTTTTTTTGGGGGCACACCTGGCAGGGCTCAGGGCTGACTCCCGGCTCTGTGCTCAGGCTCACTCCTAGCCATGCTCAGGGAGATCGATAAGGAGCCACGGATCAAACCCAGGTCAGCTTCATGGAAGGCGGGTGCGCTACCCACCATCCTATCGCTCTGGCCAGCTGCATGGAAGGCGGGTGCGCTACCCACCGTCCTATCGCTCTGGCCAGCTGCATGGAAGGCGGGTGCGCTACCCACCGGTCCTATCGCTCTGGTCAGCTGCATGGAAGGCGGGTGCGCTACCCACCGTCCTATCGCTCTGGTCAGCTGCATGGAAGGCGGGTGCGCTACCCACTGTCCTATCGCTCTGGCCAGCTGCATGGAAGGCAGATGCGCTACCCACCGTCCTATCATTCTGGCCCCACCAGTTTGATTTTCATTTTACTTTTGTGGTTTTTGGGTCCATACCCAGAGGTGCTCGGGGTAGCTCTCAGTTGGAAGCGCCCGGCCTGGGCGCGCCGCTAAGACCCTGAGCCCAGATTTCTCTAGGTGCTTGGGCGGGTGGTGGGTGCTGGAAGGGACAGCGGCTCGGAGTGGAACATGGCGGGGTGGGAGCCCTGGACTGGCCGCGCTTACCTGGCCCCTGGCCGTTGGGGCTGGTGCCGAGACCACCTCCGCGGGGCCTCTGGTCTGGGGCGAGTCGGGCTGGCTGCTCAGGGACGGCGGCTGGAGAGAACCAAAGACGTCAGCGGCTGAAGGGGCACAGGGCGCAGCTGGCCTCCAGACCGCTCTCCTTGGACCGGGCAGGGTCTGGGCAGAGACCCTCCTGCTTCCTTGAAATGCCTGAACGAGGGTCAGATGGTGGGAAGCAAAACCCCACAACCCCCTGGAAACGCAGTTTATTAAAAACTTTTTTTTTGAAGGGTTTTTTTTTTTTTTTTTTTTTTTTTTGCTTTTTAGGTCACACCCGCGCCACTCAGGGGTTACTCCTGGTTCTGCACCCAGGAATTACTCCTGGCGGCGCTCAGGGGACCATACGGGATGCCAGGGATCGAACCCGGGCCGGCACAGGCCGGCCACATGCAAGGCAAACGCCCTACCCGCTGGGCCATCGCTCCGGCCCCCTTTTTTTAAGTATTTTGATGAGGCCGGAGGGATAGCCCAGAGGGAAGGGCGTTTGCCTTGCATGCAGCCAGCCCATGCCGGCCCAGGTTCGATCCTTGGCATCCCATATGGTCCCCTGAGCAACGCCAGGAGTGATTCCTGAGTGCAGAGCCAGGAGAAGCCCCTGAGCATCGCCGGGTGTGACCCAAAAAAGCAAAAATAAATAAATAAATAAATAATAAAAAGTATTTTGCCACACTCTGCAATGCTCAGGAGTTACCCCTATCTTTGCAGTTAGGGATCACTTCCGGTGGCTTGGGGGCCAGGTCCCAGGTGGCCACAAGCACAGCAAGCGTCCCCCCGGCTGCAGACAGAGGTAGAGGCTGTGAGCCCGCATGGCGCGACTCGCCTCATCCCACCTGTCCACGGCAGTGAGTCACAAAAACAGGAGACAAGGGTCACCCTGGCCAGCGGGGACAGGGAGGCCGAGACCCCCTGAGCGGCCTCCTGCACCTCGCGCACCCTCCAAGGGAGGATTTTGTGGGTCTCATGTGTCAAGTGGGAGAAACCAACCCAAAGTGTGGCCGGTCCACAGCCCCCGTCGTGGCACTCACCGTCCTCGTCCAGCAGGTCTCCCAGGACGTCCTCGATGGCGCCTGCAAGGTGGGAGTCAGAGGCAGAGTGGACATCGGCCTGTGTCATGCTCTGGGCCCGTCTCGGGGCCGCCAGGCTGAGCCCTCGCCTCCCTCACCGCCCCTGCTTAGGAACAAGAAACCTAAAGGCCCCAGGAGGTGGAATAACTTTGCTGGGCCCAAGGACAGCACAGCAGGGTTGGATGATGTGCCTGACACGCGGCCCACCCGGGATCCAGCCCGGCATCCCACAGGGTCCCTGAGCACCACCAGGAGCCAAAAAAATAAGCAAAAGGAAAAATATAGTACTGGGAAATTCTTAATATTTTTTAAAATTCTTTGTATTTTGCTGCGGTTTGTTATATGAATTTTTTGTTTTATTTCTATTTAATTTTTTTTTTCTTTTTTTGGGTCACACCCGGCGATGCTCAGGTTACTCCCAGCTCTGCACTCAAGAATTATTCCTGGTCCCTGGTTGGGGGAGGCGGAGCGATAGCCCAGCGGGGAGGGCGTTTGCCTTGCACCCAACCCGCCCATGCCAGCCTGGGTTCGATCACTGGCATCCCATATGGTCCCCCGAGCACCGCCAGGAGTAATGAGTAATTCCTGAGTGCAGAGCTAGGAGTAACCCTTCAGCATCGCTGGCTGTGACTCAAAAAGCCAAAAAAAAAAAGGGGGCCGGAGAGATAGCCCAGCAGGTAGGGCGTTGTTTGCCTTGCACACGGCCAGCCCAGGCTGGCCCAGGTTTGATCCCCGGCATCCCATATGGTCCCCTGAGCACCACCAGGAGTAATTCCTGAGTGCAGAGTCAAGAGAAACCCCTGAGCATTGCCGGGTGTGACCCAAAAAGCAAAAAAAAAAAAAAAAAAAAATTATTCCTGGTGGGGCCGAGCAATAGCCCAGTGGGTAGGGCATTTGCCTTGCACGGCTGACACATGCTGGCCTGGGTTCGATCACCGGCATCCCATATGGTCCCCCCGAGCACCGCCAGGAGTAATGAGTAATTCCTGAGTTCAGAGCTAGGAGTAACCCTTGAGCATCGCTGGCTGTGACTCAAAAAGCCAAAAAAAAAAAAAAAAGGGGGCAGAGCGATAGCCCAGCAGGTAGGGCGTTGTTTGCCTTGCACACGGCCAGCCCATGCTGGCCCAGGTTTGATCCCCGGCATCCCATATGGTCCCCTGAGCACCACCAGGAGTAATTCCTGAGTGCAGAGTCAGGAGAAACCCCTGAGCATTGCCGGGTGTGACCCAAAAAGCAAAAAAAAAAAAAAAAAATTATTCCTGGTGGGGCCGGAGCGATAGCCCAGTGGGTAGGGCATTTGCCTTGCACGCGGCTGACACATGCTGGCCCGGGTTCGATCACCGGCATCCCATATGGTCCCCCGAGCACCGCCAGAAGTAATGGAGTAATTCCTGAGTGCAGAGCCAGGAGAAACCCCTGAGCATTGCCGGGTGTGACCCAAATAAAAAGCAAAAAAAAAAAAAAATTCCTGGTGGGGCTGGAGCTATAGCACAGCAGGGAGGGTATTTGCCTTGCATGCTGCTGACCCAGGTTCGATCCCCCGCATCCCATATGGTAATTCCTGAGCGAAGAGCCAGGAGTAACCCCTGAGCATTTCCGGTGTGACCCCCCCAAAATAAATTACTCCTGGTGGTGCTCAGGGGGCCCTATGGGATGCCGGGAATTGAACCCGGTCGGCCACGTGCAGGCAAACGCCCTCCCCTGCTGGGCTATCGCCTCCCTGAGCAGTATTTTGTAACACAAATGATTTCACCAAGTGAATAAACACTCTTTGGTAGTTTGAAATGAATTCTTCCAATGTTCCAAGTCCTCCTGACTCTGAGAATAAAGATGTAACGGCAAACTGGAAAAACAAAAAGTTTGGCAAAGCAGCTGGAGGCGCTGCTCGACCAGCCTGTCTCAGGGTCACCAAAGCTGAGCGTCCCCGGACGGGGCCTGCCCACGGCTCCCACATGGACACGGTCTCCCTCCCCAGGGCCTCGCCAACGTGTGAGTGTGGGGACACGCAGCAGCTTGGCTGCACCGGAAAAGGCCCCACTCAGCCCCCACCCCCGGACTCCGAGCACGGACGGCGCCTCCGTCTCCACTCACCTTTCAGCCCCTTCCTGGCCTTGGGAGCCTGCAGTGAGACACAAATCACAGAACAAAGCCGGACGGTGAGTGCGGCTGGACGGCAGCTGGGGTGGGCAGCTGTGTGCTGCCGACTGCCCTGAGACACGGCCCCCTTTCCTGGGGGTCCCGAGATGGGATTCTTTTGGGGCACAGACGCGGTGCTTACGAGGAGTGCCCAGGTGGGCTGAAACCCCTCCGACCCCACTGCACAGTGCCATGCGCCAACGGCCAGCCGGAAGTCAGGTGCCCAACTCGTCGGCAAAATCTCAGTGGCGGGAGACAGCAGCAAGCAGAGCGCTTGCCGGCATGTGGCCGACCTGGTTAGACCCGGCATCCCATAGGGTCTCCGAGCACCCCAGGAGCACTGCTGGGTGTGACCCAAGACACAATGAAACAAAAGCTGCTTTCAGTGACCGTGTCCACCGCGCGGCATCGGGGGCCAGCCCGGGTCTGGCCACCCACCCGGTCAGTGAAGGGTCCCCAGGGTGAAGGCGGACGAGGGGCGGTTCCCTAGGCCGGACAGGTCACCCCGTGTCCTCCTACCATCTCGAGGCTCTGGGGCTCGCAGTGCTGTCCCTGAACCAGACAGGTCGCCAGCTCATCAGATGTACCCTCCCTAAGAAAGCAAAATCAAAGGTTACTAGAAAATGTTGTGGGGGGTCAGAGCAATAGCCCAGTGGGTAGGGTGTTTGCCTTGCATGTGGCCGACCCGGTTCAATCCCCGGCATCCCATAGGGTCGCCTGAGCACTGCCAGGAGTGATTCCTGAGTGCAGAGCCAGGAGTAACCCCTGAGCATCGCTGGTGTGACCCAAAAAGAAAAAAATGACATTGTGGGGGCCGGAGAGAGAGGACGGTGGGTGGGGCTTGCCCTGCTCGGGCTCAACCCTGCATCCCTTGTAGTGCCCTGAGCCTGCCAGGAGTAATTTCAGAGTTCAGAGCCGCTGGGTGACACCAGGTGTGGCTCAAAAGATAGTCAAACAACAAAGAAAGAAAACAGAACCTCTTTATTTCAAAAAATGGATGTGGAGTTGGAGAAAGTCCAGCAGGGAAAGCACCTGTCTCGCAGGCAGCCAACCTGAGAGTGATCTCGGATACTCTGCATGGTCCCAAACATGCCAGCAGTGATCCCTGAGCACTGCTGGGTGCAGCCCAAAACCAGGAAAAAAAAAGAAAAAATAGCCCAGCGGGTAGGGGCGTTTGCCTTGCACGCGGCCGGCCTGTGCCGGCCTGGGTTCGAACCCCGGCATCCCATATGGTCCCCGAGCACCGCCAGGAGTAATTCCTGAGTGCAGAGCCAGGATTAACCCCTGAGCATCGCCGGGTGTGACCCAAAAAGAAAAAAAAAAAAAGAGGCGCTGAAGCAACAGTATAGCGGTTTGGGTGCCTGTTCTGCATGCGGCAGACCTAGGTTTGATCCCCAGCACCCCTTATGAAGGGGTCCTCTGGGAAGGGAGGGAGGGAGGGAGGAGGAGGGAGGGAGGGGGAGGGAGGGAGGGAGGAGGGAAGGAAGGAAGGAAGGAAGGCAAAAGAGGAGGTGGAAAATCGATAGCCCAGGAGGAAGGGCGTTTGCCTTGTACGAGGCCGACCGGGTTCGATCCCGGCATCCCATATGGTCCCCTGAGCACCACCAGGAGTAATTCCTGAGTGAAGAGCCAGGAGTAACCCCTGAGCATTGCCGGGTGTGACCCAAAAAGAAAAATAAAAAGGAAGAAGGAAAATGAAAACGATGTGGCTTTGCTGGATTGAAAGGCCTGGAGTGTGGTGTGCGGAGCCCCTGACCGTGGTGACTGAGCTCCAAGGAGAAGGCAGGTCCTCCCGCGCCCGGCCCCCACACCCAAACATGGATTTTTTTTTTTTTTTTTTTTTTGCGTTTTTGGGTCACATCCTGCAATGCTCATGGGTTTCTCCTGGCTCTGCACTCCACGAATTACTCCTGACGGTGCTCGGGACCATATGGGATGCCGGGATCGAACCCGGACCGGCCTGGGCCAGCCGCATGCAAGGCAAATGCCCTACCCGCTGGGCTATTGCTCCGGCTCCCCAAACATGGAATTTTAACAGTACTTAAGTGTGAAGCTATTAAGGCATCTCTTGCTTTACCCACTAAGAGGTGGAAACGTATTTCCAGGCGCTACAGAGGCAGCAGAGTGTGAAGCCAGCACACAGCTGACCCACGGTGGAGCCTCAGTAGCACATGGGGCCCGAGCTTGCCAGATGTGATCCCTGAGTGCAGAGACCTGTGATTCCTAAGCACTGCGGGGGTGACCTCAAGGCAAAACATTTAAAACCAAACAAAAACATGGAGCTGGAGCAATAGCACAGCGGGGAGGGTGTTTGCCCCTATGGGGTTCGATCCCCCATACGGTCCCCAAACACTGCCAGGAGTAAATCCTGAGTGCAGAGCCAGGAGGAACCCCTGAGCATCGCCCAGTGTGACCCAAAAAGAAACAAACAAAACTGGAAAGTGCTTGCTGTGGGGGCTGGAGTGAGCCCTAGCAGGTAGGGGCTGAGACGCGGCTGGCCCAGGTTTCATCCGCAAAACCTTCTATTGTCCCAAAGCCAGGAGTGCTCCCCGAGGCAGAGGGGCCAGGAGTGCTCCCGAGCAGAGGGCCAGGAGTGCCCCCCGAGCAGAGGGCCAGGAGTGCTCCCCGACAAGGGCCGGGTGCTCCCGAGCAGAGGGCCAGGAGTGCCCCGCAGAGGGCAGGAGTGCCCCCAGCAGAGGGCCAGGAGTGCTCCCCGAGCAGAGGGCCAGGAGTGCCCCCCGAGCAGAGGGCCAGGAGTGCCCCCCCAGCAGAGGGCCAGGAGTGCTCCCCGAGCAGAGGGGCCAGGAGTGCTCCCCCAAGCACAGGGCCAGGAGTGTCCCATGCCGCATGTGGCCACCAAACAAAGGCGTGTGGGGGCAATTTGCCGTGCTTGGGTGACTCAGGGAGCGGCTCGAGTCGGGCAGCGCGAGCCTCGGCCCCGCCCCCCGCGGTGCCCACCTCCGAAAGGAGATGCCCGACGCCCTCAACACACCTCCGCGGCACCACCCGCGGGGACTTTAGAGCTCTTTGGCCACTGGTCACTGCTGCGCCCTGGAAACCCCACGGCTAACGGGGAGCGGCTTCCTCAGGGCCGGCTCCCTGCCAGGACGCAGGAGCCCTGGCAGTGCCCGACGCTGGCACGTCACCCGCCGTCGGCCCCATGCGGCCTCCCGCGCCGCGGGAACGTCCGGGCGCCACGCACGGCTCGGTCACCTCGAAGCCAGCCAGCCCGAGCCAGACTCCTGGGGTCCTCCCGAGTTCCGCGAAGGCGCGCCCCCGCCCCGCCGCGCCCCTCCCTCGGCCCTGAGTGCCCCTGGGTACGCGCCATGCCCCTGGGAGGCGCAGCCGCTGGGACCCGCCCCCGGCGATCCTGGTCCTGCTCCAAGGCCCCGCGTGGCCGGGCCTCCAGCTTCGGGGTTCCACGGACGCCTCAATCGCCCCGCCCCGGAAGCAAGGCGCGGCGCGAAGCATACTGGGAGTTGTAGTCCGCCGCCAGGTCGCCTAAGTAACGGGGCGCCAAGACAAACTACATCTCCCAAGGTTCCCCGCGGCGCCCGTTAGCCCGCGCCGGCCTGGACTCGCGGCTGGCGCGTTGCTAAGGGGCCGCCATCCTGTGTCCCTCTGCGGAGGGACCGATCGCTGGCGGGCTGAGAAATGGAGACCAACGGAACTGCAGCTTAGGAGACTCTGTGAAACTTGCTCCATTTCTGAATGTGGCGGCAGCGCACGGGGGCGGAGCCTAGAGCAGGCGGCATGGGGGCCACAGAGCCGGAGCTGGGCGGCCCGGCTGGACAGTGAAGCAAAAAGGAAAATGAGCAATGCGGCCCCACAGACTCTTGGTGTTAACGGATTTTATTAAGGGTTTAATTTTACAAGGTGCCGTGGTTTGGCTGCAGACACGTTGGGCCACTGCTGTCCAAAGGTGGTGGCCGGTGACCTTCCCCCGCCTGCTGCATCCCCGCCGTGTCAGTCGGGGGTGGGCAGTACCGCGGAATAAACGCATGATAGGGAAGGGTCATTGGGCTACGCTGGCACGTGATAGGGCCAAGTGGAAACGTCGTGGCGCCCGCTCAAGGACATGGATGAGCAACGGGATGTCTGGTGATCTGGTGATCTAGGGGAAGGGTCAAACTCGAACCACATCAGTCAACGGGGACGAGGGAACGATTGCCCCCAAATACGAGCCATTGCCTTGAAGCCATAGTACTTCGAAACAAAACAGGGTTCACAAAGAGTAGCCAGTTGGCCGAGTAATTACAGAAGAGCAGGGGGCGGAGCGATAGCCCAGCGGGTAGGGCGTTTGCCTTGCATGTGGCTGGCCCATGTCGCCCCGGGTTTGATCCCCGGCATCCCATATGGTCCCCCCGAGCACCGCCAGGAGTAGTTCCTGAGTGCAGAGCCAGGAGAAACCCCTGAGCATTGCCGGGTGTGACCCAAAAAGCAAAAAAAAAAAAAAAAAAAAAGTATTTGTTAACTCATCTATGAAGCAGTTTGGGGCCAAAATAGCCTTTTTTGGCTCAAAAAGTTCTCAAATCACGGGAATGCAGAGGTAATACTTTCCACGTGGCTGAACGCGTTCAATCCCCTGAAATCCCCTACAGTCCCAGAGACCTGCAGAGCCAGGAGGAAGTGCTGAGCACTACGGGCTGTGGCTCCAACTCAAAACAGCAAAACAACCCAAAGCCTTTGGGACGGAGGAACCTGCAGGTAGAGAGCCAACACCCGGGGGACAAGCTTTCTCCTGCTGCTTGCTGTCAGACCCAAGGAACGAGGGGGGGGGGACAATTTCAGTAAAGGTCATTCAGAGGCGGAACCAGACACCAGCACTTTATTTTCACTTCTGGCAGTGACCCTATGGGATGCCGGGAATCAAACCCGGTCGGCAGGGTGCAAGGCAAACGCTCTACCCACTGGCTACCGCTCCAGCCCCGGCCCCAGCACTAAAGCAAAGCCGCCTGACTGACCTGCTCTGACATTCCAGACAGCTGTGGTGACCTCGGCAGTATCTGGGGTCACCATGTTCAAAGCCTTCCCTGTGGAGATAGCGGGGTCAAAGGTCTTCCTCGGACCCTCACTCTCTTCCTAATAAGGTGGAGCAGAGAAAAGAACTACCTGGAGCACAGCAGTGCTCAGAATTCCCCAAAGCAGCACCCTTCCTGAGCCCAGCTCCGGTGTAAGACATCCATTCCGGGAAGGCCGGAAGTGCTTGCCTTGCGTGAGGCGGGTGGGAACTCCAGGCCTAGAGATGGTCTCGGGGCACACCATCCGCTCGTGCCCTCCAGGAAGCCGGTGAAGTCGCGAGGCTGCAGTACGACTCTTGAGAGAAGCTGGGACTCGGCTGGGCGGTCGGGAGGACGCGCCAAGGCACCGTGGTGCTCGGGTCACTGCGTCCAGGTGGCACATCCCTCGCTGTAGGTGCTAGACGCACCAAACAGACTCCAAGCACTCGAGGAAGACCAAGAACATCTCACACGCAGCCTTGCCTGGGCACTGCTCGCTGCGCGGGCGAGGGCTCTCCATCCTAGCTAACAAAGACTCTCCAAGACTGCTCGATATTGCCATCATTTTGAAATTTATTGATTTTTTTGGTGAGGACGGCCCCCCAAGCAGCGACACACTTGCAGTGATGTTTGCCGTCTCAGAGACGGGGTCCTGACAGCCTCTGAGCAGCCACACGCATTTCCACGGGTCGCTCCCAGCGCCTGCTACGACCGCAGCGACCATCACGTGATCTTGGGGTCAGGGCAGTGTGAGAAGCCTGTACCTGCAGGCTCTGCAGCTCTACAGCAAGTGTAATGGTGTGGCACTTCTCTTTGCAGAGATTAAGGAGGTTTTAGTCTTTGATCACACTGAATTAAGCTCAAGACATAACGTCCCATGTTAACAAAAATAGTAGCAAATGTCAGGTTTTAGATTTTAAATGAAACTCAAGATGCTAGACTGAAGGAGCTCCGGACTGCTGAGCGCCTGCTGAAAACCGCTACGATAAAGGCGACGGCACCGCTGAGTCAGCACGCCTGATCGCAAACATTTTCAGATATTAATTTAGGAGTAAAATATTTGATCACTCATTTTTAAAGTAAGTCATATTAAGTAGGTTATCATCAAACACTTTATAGTTACTGCCAAGGTTCTAAACTACTGTCAAGATATATCCCAGTGGGATCAACACAGCGCTTTGTCCGTCAGCTGATACTCATGGGTTAGTGGGAAGATTAAGGCTTGTCAGTACTTCTTTCTTTTTGTTCTTCTGTTGTCGGTACTTTGCGGAACCCAAAAGTATCCTATTACCAGTTCACTGGGTAGTTCCACGACAGGCCCCAAGATGATAATTCTACTCCCACTGACCTCAAGACTGACTCTAGGACGAATGACTTTTTGAGGCATCTGTCACAAGGTAAACAGGTTACATAAATCAACTCGTGTGTCGTAGAACAATGATTTTCAGGGAAAAATCTAAGAGGTACATGTAAAAAGGATAGCTATTATGATTGTGCAAATTAGGTTTTGATTGAACGGGCAATTTTTACAATTCTGATAAAGCTCTCAGAAACACTGAAAACAAAATAAATCACATTTAGACCAAGAAATACATTCTGCGGAACTTTCTGCTTTAGCTCTGGTCTCAATGACTATTTTCTAAAAAAAGTTCAAATATTCCATGCACTCCTGTGTGGTCAGAGCTAGCCCAAACAGAGCTTTGATTTCATAATTCCAAATCCCGCGGAGCCTGTGCAGGGAAAGCCAAGAAGAGGAAGACGAGAGACCAGCAAGTGGGGCCGGGACCCTGCCCCGCACCAGCTCACACTGACCTACTGGCTAAGTTTCTGGTCTCAACCCCCGCTTTGCAGCCAGGCCGCCATCCTAGGGCAGCACGGGCAAGCAAGTCTCCAGCCCACTGAAAGTGCCTTGGCTTAAAGACATGTTGGACTCAGTGACTAACCATTGAGATGGAAGGAAAAAAAAATCCTGCTAATGTGAAAGTCCCCGGGGCTCAGCAGAGCAGCAGCCACCCACGGCGACCCTTCCTGACCGCCTACTGGTTGGTCTCTTTAGGTTAATTGCACTTAAAACACATCTATTTTTTTTTCATTTAATCTCTGAAAACTGTTCATTTTCCCTTCATTTATCAAAGAGGAAAGGGCTCTGCTCCTCACTGACCAGAGCGCTCTGAGTCTGCTCCCCGACCCCAAGCGCAGGTCTGCCAGAGAGGGGAGAGAGGCGGCCGGCACTTCAGAGCTTGGATTTCGACTGCATCGGCTTCAGGTACTTGTAGAACGACTCGTGGACCTTGAGGTAAAGAGGAGCAGGCTGATGAGCGCGCACAAGAAAAGTCCTTGTTTTGTTTTTGGGTCACCCTGATGCCACTCAGGGTAAAGTGACTCCTGGCTCTGCACTCAGGAGCCAAATGAGACAACAATCAAGCCAGGCTGGGGGCAAGAGGGCCAGCCCTGCCCCGCTGCCGTCTGTCTCCCGCTGCTCCCCTACTCAGCAGTGCTCAGGGGTTATTCTCGGCTAGCACTCGGGGTTCATTCCTGGCGGTGTTTAGGGCCCAGATAAGACATCAGGGTCGAGCCCAAGCTGGCCGCGTGCAAGGCAGTGGCCCTACCCGACCGGCATTCTATTTCTAAGCCATAAAATGTGGAGCGTGAGTGTGTGTAGGCTCGATCCCGGCCGCTTGGCGACCATACATGGGGGTCGCGTGGGGTTGGCTGAGTACAGGCTGGTGCCTTACCCCGTGTTATCTCTCTCCTGAAAGCAGGACCCCCCTTTGTGTTTTGGGCCACATATGCTTCTGGTGGCTCAGGGAAGCGACTGGTCACAGCCCCAGGACTCTGACCTCTCCTGGGCCAGGCGGAGCCAGCCCCAGAAGCATTACCTCGGTTTTGTTCAACGGGGAGTTCTTAGCCCACTCAAACATGTTCTCGTACACGTTCCCATCATAGCGGCCGAGCACGGAGCGCAGAATCTCATCTCTATAATCAAACGCATCCACCAAAGCGACAGCATCAGGACGGATCACGGTCAGCAGCTCCTTGATGCGCTGGCGGACCTGGGACATCTGAGAGCCTGTCAGGGCGCCTCCCTGAAGCGACAAACGTGCAGTCAGACCGATGGCACCAGGAAATGATTGTCAAGTCACCCCAATCGTCTTCTGCTGCAACGAAGCAACAAACACTACACGCTGACCTGCAGGAAGTCCCCGCCTTCTGGGTGATTCCGTAGAGCGAGTACAGGAGACAGAGATTCCGGAGGACCACCTGGACAGACTTCTCCTGAATCTGGGAAAGCTTTTCTGCGAAGAGTTTAACCACCACATAGTGGCAGTGTGCCTAGGCAGAAGACAACGCCAGAGTGTGAGAAAGGCTGCGGCGAGGAAACGGGGCGGGCGCGGTTGGCCCGTGAAGCAGCGGCGGTCGCCACCGGAGAGCAGCACCGCCCACCTCACTCGCTCGCACGAGGTCGATGGAAGTCAGGTTCCAGGCCACCTCCCTGCTGCAGCGGCTCACTTCAGCCTGAAGGTTTCTGGCAGCGGTTTCCACTAGGCTGCCGAGTCAAGAAAAGGGCCGTTGAGGAAGTGCCGCCGCTGCAGGGGCCACGCCCTTCCCGCCCGCCACACCGGCACCCAGGGAGCACACACCTGGCCGCCCGGAGTCTGTAGGCCTCCACAAGGCCATCGGGGCTGTTGATGTCCACCACGGTGGGCCGCATGGCCACCTGCTGCGGCTGGATGCGCTGGGCTGGGCAGGTCGTTGAGGTGCGACACCATGCCGCCCACCAGCTTGCCCGAGCGCACCTGCTCGTAGCTCTTGATCAGGAACCTGAAAGCACCAGGGCCGCGTGTCCACTGCCGCACCTCACGCCAGAAGCCCAGTGGAACAGAGCGCCCAAGTGACCAGAAGCTACCAAGAGGGGCCCTGGTCCTGGCGAGGCCGGCCACAAGATAAAGGGCAAGCGAGGACCAAGCTGTCAAGGGCGGGACACGCGGCATTCCCTGTGGACTGCCCCTCCCCAGCCCTGGCAGCACTGCCCGGCGGTGGCACTCACCTGGCCGTCTGCAGCATCATGACGGTGTTCTCGCCCTCAAAGGTGCAGGTGGGGGTGAAGGTGGCGTGATATTGGGGATCCCACTGCAGTGTGAGTAGCCATGCCCGCCACAGGCCATCCGGCATTCTTCGATGGCCGCATTTGCCGTCCAGGTGGCGAAAGCTTTCAGGCCGGCAGTGAGGGCGTGGAGCTGAGGGTAGGTGGAGAGGCGTTCAGAACCTACGTGGCAGGAAGGTGTCCCGGCCTCCACCCACTTCCCTTCTCCCGCCCGAGTCTCGCGCTTTCGGACTCCTGAGCTACCAGCACCCCTCACACTCTGACCAACCCGGACAGAAGGTGCAACGCGTCCGGAGTCACACAGCAAGCCCCACTCATCTGCAACTCTGGTTCCTTTTGTGTGTGTGTGTGGGGGGTTAGGTGGCAGTGCTCAGGGCTTGCTCCTGGCTATGCCTGTGGGGCTCAGGGGCGTACAGGAGGCCGTCGATGGCCACACGCAAGGCAAGCCCTCCCCACTCGCTCCCTCTCTGCACCCCTAGCACCCCCATTCCTATTTTTTTTGCTTTTTTTTTTTTTTTTAATTTTTGCTTTTTGGATCACACCTGGCAATACTCAGGGGTTATTCCTGGCTCTGAACTCAGGGAAATACTCTGGCGGTGCCTCAGAGGACCATATGGGAAGCGGGATCTTGGCCGCATGCAAGGCAAATTGCCCCCCCATTTTTTCTTTTTTTGGGTCACACCGCAATGCTCAGGGGGTTACTTCTGGCTCTACACTCAGGAATTACTCCTGGAGTTGCTTGGGGGGACCATATGGAATGCAGGGGATCAAACCCGGTCGGCTGCATGCAAGGCAAACGCTCTACCTGCTGGACTATCACTCCGGCACCCCCTGACATTTCTTTTTTTTTTTTTTTTTTTTTTTGCTTTTTGGGTCACACCCGCGACGCTCAGGGGTTTCTCCTGGCTCTGAACTCAGGATTCACTCCTGGCAGTGCTCGGGGGACCATATGGGATGCGGGGATTGAACCCGGGCCAGCACAGGCGGCTGCGTGCAAGGCCAACGCCCTACCCGCTGGGCTATAGCTCCGCCCCCAACATTTCTGATTAAAAACTGCTTTGGGGGGGGGTGAGTATTGTTTGAGGACATATGGCTGCTCTCTAAGAAAGTCCAATGTCTGGTTTTGCGAGGCATTTTCTCCCACAGAGGACAGAAGGGGCTGCCGCGGAGGGAAACGTGCCTCGGGCAGCTTGCTCAGGTCTCCCTGGCCGATGTCCTCGTTCACCTGAAGGTAGGTCTTCTTTATGTGCGCACCGACAAACTGGAAGGCGTAGGCAGTGGCCAGGACTGGAAAGAGTTTGTACTGCTGGGTTTGAAAGTCCAGAATCTGTGGCTCTGGGTCACTGGAAGCACACAGAGAAGAAAAAGGTGAACACGCAGGGAAAGGAACAGGCGAGCACGCTGGGAAGGAACAGGCGAGCACGCAGGGAAGGAACAGGGGAACATGGGGGGAAGGAACCGGCAAACACGCGGAAGGAACAGGCGCCGGGTAAGGCCACGTGCGGAAGGAACGGCAGACGGGGGAAGGGACAGGCGGCACGCGGGGAAGGAGTGCCGGTCCTAGTCACAGCATTGTTACCAGTGCTGGCCTTAAACTCACGATGACCGGGGCCCCTTTCCACAGAGGGAAAAACAAAGGGTCCAGAAGGTCCGACCTTGGCGCACTGGCCCCGGCTCCCGACTGAAGTGGTTGCTTCAGTCCTCCCGCGGGCTGCGTACTGAGCCTGCGCGCTGCAAGCCCCTACTTAGTCTTCCAGAACAAGGATGAACCGGGTCAGACGACATCCCCAGGCCTGCCGCGCCCTCACGCTCTAGGCAGTCCCAGAACAGTCTGAACAAGGTCTCACTCAGCAGCGGCTCACGAGCAGGAGAGCAGAGGCTGAGCACGAGTCCCTGCCGGAAGCCAAAGGTTTGCTCCTGACAATTTTTTTGTTTTTTGCTTTTTGGGTCACACCCGGCAATGCTCAGGGATTTATCCTGGCTCTGCACTCAGGAATTACTCCTGGTGGTGCTCGGGGGCGATATGGGATGCCGGGATCGAACCCGGCGCTCTCCCTGCTGTGCAGTCGCTCCGGCCCCATTCGGTCTTGCTTGGGTTCTGGACTCCCCAGCTCTGCTCGGGCTAACTCGCGGGCTCGGCCCTCAGGGGAACACATGTGGTGCTGGCGGTGGAACCGGGCTGGCCAGGGGCAAGACACGTGCCGTGCTCTCTGCGCCATCAGCTGAGTAAAGCCCGAGGGAGCAGAGCGCAGGGAAAGGAAAGCAGCCAGGGCCTAGGGCAAAGGGGGGCCCAGGTGAAGAGGGGCTCACCCAATCCCAGCCCAGTGACGACAGGCAGAATCTTTCAAAATGCCTTCAGCCTCCTGAGCCTTTACAGGCCGGACTCGAGGTTACTACTGTTGCCCATCAGCTATTATTACCCTCCGCCTCAGTCTGAGCAGCTGAGGGTCCGTCTGTCTCCGATGCCCCCTTACCCTGGCGTGATTTCTGACTGGCGCCTCACGGCGCTGTACCGGATCGCGATGGTGCAAGCCTTGGGCGCAGCGTGGGCAGCCGTGCTCACCAGGAAGGACCTGATGAACACCATAGTCCCATAGGTCAGCTTGTTGCTCACGGGCTTCACATATGTGCCGTCAGGCTTCACCTGGAAAGAGAAGCAGGAACACATCACTCGATGTGTCTGAAGGCAAAAGCTTACGCCCACTGACCCACAGGCCCGCAGTCCGAGCAGAATGGCGCAGCCTCCCGAACCTGCCGAAAGCTCGGAGCTCCGTGTCCAAGCAGCTGGGGAGCAGACACATGTCTGCACCCCTGCGGACAGTCTGGCCCTGCGGCTGCGCCCTGTGCACACCTTACCTGGGCGTGCTTCATCAGCATATTCTCCCTGGGAATGCGGTAATTGTCCATCTTCAGGTAGCCGTTGTCCATTTCATCATAGCCAAACTTGGGGCCGATGTCTCCAATGGTAATGCCTACCACGGTGAAAGGGAGTCACAAGATCTCGCTGCCAACACAGCCTTCCTCTTTAGAAACGGTTTTGCAGAGGAAAAGTGATTGGTTTAATGTTCACTGCACCCGCAGACGAACAATCCTAA
The DNA here is from genome assembly GCA_021461705.1 of Cryptotis parvus. Lineage (NCBI taxonomy): Eukaryota > Metazoa > Chordata > Mammalia > Eulipotyphla > Soricidae > Cryptotis > Cryptotis parvus. The sequence goes on along the minus strand of JAJIBD010034297.1, from coordinate 1,013 downwards.
CCTGGAAAAAGGCTTGTGGGTCCCCATTTCACGGATAGGCACAATGAAGGCATGCAACCCGTAGCTCTTCCCTGAGTGACGGAGCTGCAGGAACGATGGCATGGTTGGACGTCTTCCCAACTGCACGAGAAAAGGGAGAAGGGAGTGAACGGTCTTCCGTCCAATGGACAGGAACAACAGGAGAAACAGAACAGTGGCCTGTAAAAAAAAAGCATGCCCGTGCCCGGCTGGAGGGTGCAGGGATGAGCTGCTTGCGCCCGACGGCTCCCAGGACCACACATGCGCCTCTGGACACCCAGGGGGGGTCACCCTGTAACAGAGCTTCTGAACAACTCTAGGTGTGGTTCAAAAAAAAAAAATAATAAAATAATTCTAGTTACTGGCGCCACTCGAGCAAGTCGATGAATAACGGGATTCAAGTGATCAAGTGAAGAGAAGAATAAAATAAATCAGGGGGCCAGGAGTGATAGTCCAGCGAGGAGGCCTTGCACGCGTGCCGATCTGGGCTCGATCCCAGATCGAACCCATATGGTTCCTGAGCAACGCCAGGAGTAATTCCTGAGTGCAGAGCCAGGAGTGACCCGAGCTTTGCTGGGTGTGACTCAAAAGGCAAAACAAACAAACAAACAAATAAATGTACGAATGAATGAATGAATGAATGAATGAATGAATGAATGAAATTCTGCCCAGAATCTTTTCTGAAATAACTCTACTTAAGCTGATACTGGGGCCGGAGCAATAACACAGCGGGGAGGGCATTTGCCTTGCATCGCTGCCAACCCGGGTTCAATCCCTGGCATCCCTATATGGTCCCCAAGCACTGCCAGGAGTAATTCCTGAGCAAAAGCCAGGGAGTAACCCCTGAGCATCGCAGAGTATGACCCAAAAAGAAAAACAAAGATAGTTACTGAATTTAATCCTTAAAGTGTATGTGTGCATATACGCTTCCAGATAGAAAATATAAACAATTAAGATATGCAAAAGTATTGATCAGACAGCAATTCTTTCTTTTT
>JAJIBD010034296.1:0-16988 GCA_021461705.1 Cryptotis parvus | reverse complement strand
GGGCACACCTGGCAGGGCTCAGGGCTGACTCCTCGGCTCTGTGCTCAGGCTCACTCCTAGCCATGCTCAGGGAGACCGATAAGGAGCCACTGGATCAAACCCAGGTCAGCTTCATGGAAGGCGGGCGCCACTCACCATCCTATCGCCTGGCCAGCTGCATGGAAGGCGGGCGTACCCACCGGCCCTATCGCTCTGGCCAGCTGCATGGAAGGCGGGTGCGCTACTCCATCGCTCCCATCGCTTCTGGTCAGCTGCATGAAAGGGGGTGCGCTTACCCACCGTCCTATCGCGCCTGGTCAGCTGCATGGGAAGGCGGCGCTACCCACTGTCCTATCGCCTGGCCAGTATGAAGGCAGATGCGCTACCCAATCACCCCATCATTCTGGGTCATCCCACCTCAGTTTGATTTTCATTTTACTCTTGTGGTTTTTGGGTCCATACCCAGAGGTGCTCGGGGGTAGCTCTCAGTTGGAAGCGCTGCCTGGGCCGCGCCGCTAAGACCCTGGAGCCCAGATTTCTCTAGGTGCTTGGGCGGGTGGTGGGTGCTGGAAGGACAGCGGCTCGAAAGTGGAACATGAGCGTGGGTGGGGAGCCCTGACTGGCCGCTGGCTACCTGGCCCTGGCCGCTGGGGCTGGTGCCGAGCATCACCTCCAATGTGGGCCTCTTGGTCTGGGGGCGAGCCGGGCTGGCTGCCTAGGGACGGCAGCTGGAGAGAACCAAAGGATCGCCATAAGCTGAAAGGTACAGGGGCGCAGCTGGCCTCCAGACCGCTTCTCCCGGACCCGGCAGGGGTCTGGGCAGAGACCCTCCTGCTTCCTTGAAATGCCTGAACTAGGTGCAGATGGCGTGGAAGCAAAACCCCACAACCCTGGAAACGCGCAGTTTATTAAAAACTTTTTTTTTGAAGGGTTTTTTTTTTAAAGTACTCGAAGTAATACGTTACTTTCCTGGAGCCCCACTCAGGAATATTTCAGGCGCTCAGGGGATCATACGGAGCCAGGAGACCCGGCCGCCAGGCCGAAGACATGTAAGGGGCGCTTTACCGCTTGGGGCCATCGCCCGCCCTTTTTAAGTATTTGTATGAGGCCGAGGGATAGCCCAGAGGGAAGGGCGCTTGCCTTGCATGCAGCCAGCCCATGCCGGCCCAGGTTCGGCAATCCTTGGCATCCCATATGGTCCCCTGAGCAACGCCAGAGTGAATATTCCCTGAGTGCAGAGCCAGGAGAAGCCCTGAGCACGCCGCCACGTGACTCCAAAAGCAAAATAAATAAATAATAATAAAAGTATTTTGCCACACTCCTGCAATGCTCAGGAGTTACCCCTATCTTTGCAGTTAGGGGATCACTTCCGTGGCTTGGGGGCCAGGTCCCAGGGGTGGCCACAAGCACAGCAAGCGCCCCCAAGTTGCAGACAGAGGTGGTAGAGGCTGTGAGCCTCGCATGGCGACGCCTCGCTTCATCCCACCTGTCCACGGCAGTGAGTCACAAAATAGGAGACAAGGGTCACCCCACAGCGGGGACAGGGAGGCCGAGACCCTGAGCGGCCTCCTGCACTCGCGCACCCTCCAAGGGAGTATTTTGTGGGTCTCATGTGTCAAGTGGGAGAAACCAACCCAAAGTGTGCCGGTCCACAGCCCCGCCGCAGCACTCACCGTCCTCGTCCAGTGCAGGTCTCCCCAGGACGCCCTCGATGGCGCCTGCAAGGCGGGAGTCAGGAGGCAGAGTGGACATCGCCTGTGCCATGCTCTGGGCTCGCCTCGGGCCGCAGGCTGAGCCCCCGCCTCCTCACCGCCCCTGCTTAGGAACAAGAAACCTAAAGGCCCCAGGAGGTGTGAATAACTTTTGTTGGCCCATGTATAGCACAGCAGGGTTGGGATGATGTGCCTGGAGACGCTGCCCACCCGGATCCAGCCCCGCATCCCACAGGGTCCCTGAGCACCACCAGTAGCCAAAAATAAGCAAAAAGAAAAATATTGTACTGGGAAATTTTAATAATATTTTTTAAAATTCTTGTATTTTACGCGGTTTGTTATATGAATTTTTAGTTTTATTTCTATTTAATTTTTTTTTTCTTTGGGTCACACCCGCAGATGCTCAGGGTTACTCCCAGGTGCTCTGCACTCAAGAATTATCTCTGGTCCCTAAGCCAGGGGGAGGGCTGGAGCCGACAGCTCCAGCGGGAGAGGCGTTGCCTTGCACTCCAACCCGCCATGCCTGCCCCATCACTGGCATTCCATTTCCCCCAGCACCGCCAGGAGTAATGAGTAATTCCTGCGGGTAGAGCTAGGGAGTGTCCCTTCAGCATCGCTGGCTGTGACTCAAAGCCGCAAAAAAGGGCCGGAGAGAGCCCAGCAGGTAAATGTTTGTTTGCACACGGCGCCCAGGCTGGCCCAGGTTTGATCCCCCCGGCATCCCATATGGTCCCCTGAGCACCACCAGGAGTAATTCCTGAGTGCAGAGTCAAGAGAAACCCCTGAGCATTGCCGGTGTGACCTAAAGCAAAAAAAATTATTCTGGTGGGGCCGGGAGCACAGCCCAGTGGGTAGGGTGCATTTGCCTCGCATGCTGACACATACTGGCCTGGGTTCGATCACCGGCATCCCATATGGTCCCCGAAAAATCCCAGCCTAGGAGTAATGAGTAATTCCTGAGTTCAGAGCTAGGAGTAACCCTTTGAGCACGCTGGCTGCACCCGTGTGCCAAAAAAAAAGGGGGGGGGGCAGATTTATAGCCCTCCAGCAGGTAGGCATTGTTTGTTTGCACACGCCACAGCCCATGCTGGCCCAGGTTTGATCCCCGCATCCCATATGGTCCCCTTGCAACCACCAGAGTAGTTCCTGAGTGCAGAGTCAGGAGAAACCCTGAGCATTGCCCGGTGCTACCCAAAAAAAAAAAAAAAAGCAAAAAAAAAAAACACTCTGAATGGAGCGAGCAGCCCAGTGGGTAGGGTACGGCTCTTGCACGCGCTGACACAAGCCCTGGAACCGATCACGCATCCCATATGGTCCCCCCGAGCACCGCTTAGAATAAAGTAATTCCTGAGCGCAGAGCCAGGAGAAACCCTGAGTACTGCCGGGTGTGACCCAAAAAGCAAAAAAAAAATCGCGTCCGGCTGGGGCTGGAGTTACCAACAGCAGTGGTAGGGTATTTGCCTTGCATGCGGCCTGACTCCAGGTTTGACTCCCGCATCCCATATGCGGTAATTCCTGAGCGAAGAGCCAGAGTAACCCCTGAGCATTCCTGTGGTGACTTCCAAAATAAATTACTTCTCCTGGTGGTGCCTCTAGCCCTATGGGATGCCGAATTGAACCCGGTCGGCCGCAGCAGGCAAACGCCCCTCCCCTGCTGGGCCATCGCCTCCTGAGCAGTATTTGTAACACAAAATGATTTTGCCAAGTGAATAAACACTCTTGGGCAGTTTGAAATGAATTTTCCAATGTTCCAAGTCCTCTGACTCTGAGAATAAAGATGTAACGGCAAACTGTAAAAACAAAGTTTGGCAAAGCAGCTGGAGCAAGGCGCCAAGGTCGACCAGCCCCGTCTCAGGGTCACCAAAGCTGAGCCGGCCCGGATGGGCCTGCCCCACGGCTCCCACATGGACACGGTCTCCCTCCCCAGGCCTCTCGCCAACGGTGTAGACAACAAAAGAGCAGCTAGCTTCGCACCGAAAAGGTCCACTCAGGCCCCCCACCCCCGACTGAGCACGTGACGGCGCCCGTCTCCCACTCACCTTCAGCCCCTTCCTCCTGGCCTTGGGAGCCTGCAGCGAGACACAAATCACAGAACAAAGCCGACGGTGAAAGTGCGGCTGGACGGGCAGTTGTGGCAGCTAAAGGCCGATCAAGTCTTTAGTGACACTGCCCCCTTCCTGGGGGGTCCCGGGAGATGGGATTTTTTAGCACAGACGCCAAGTTGTGGCGAGGAGGCGCTCCAGGTGGGCTGGAAACCCTCCCACTCCCACTGCACAGTGCCATGCGCCCAACGGCCAGCCGGGAAGCTTCAGGTGCCCAACTCGCCGGGCAAAATCTCAGTGGCGGGAGACAGCAGCAAGCAGAGCGCTTGCCGCATGTGGCCGACCATAGACCCGCATCCCATAGGCTCCGAAAGCACCCCAGGAAAAATGCTGGTGTGACTCCAAGACACAATGTAAACAAAAGCTGCTTTCAGTGACCGTGTCCACCGCTACTGGGTATCAGGCCAGCCCGGTCTGGCCACCCACCCGGGTCAGTGAAGGGTCCCCAGGGTGAAGGCGGATTCAGGGGCGGTTCCCTAGGCCGACAGGTCACCTCGCATCCTCCTACCATCTCGAGGCTCTGGGGCTCGTGAGTGCCGTCCCTGAACCGCATTATGCTCGCCAGCTCACCAGATGTACCCTCCCTGGCAAAGCAAAATCCAAACAAAATGTTACTAGCCGCTGTGGGTCAGAGTTAATAGCCCAGTGGGTAGGGTGTTTGCTTTGCATGTGGTCGAATCTCGGTTCAATCCCCGCATCCCATATCGCCTGAGCACTGCCAGGAGTGATTCCTGAGTGCAGAGCCGCGGAGCAACCCCTGATACCTTTTTTTGGTGTGGACCCTGAAAAAGAAAAATGACATTGTAAAGCCTTGAGAGAGAGTACGGTGGGTGGCTTGGTTCTGCCTCGGGCTCACCCCGCACCCCTTTGTAGTGCCCTGGAGCCTGCCAGGAGTACTTCAGAGCTAGAGCCGCTAAGACACCAGGTGTGGCTTTCAAAAGATAGTCAAACAACAAAGAAAGAAAATAGAACCTCTTTATTTCAAAAATGGATGTGGAGTTGGAGAAAGTCCAGCAGGGAAAGCACCTGTCTCAGGCAGCCAACCTGAGAGTGATCTCGATTACTCTGCATGGTCCCAAACAGCTAGCAGTGATCCTGACACTGCTGCGCAGCCCAAAACCAGGAAAGAAAAATAGCCCAGCGAAGTGCAGTTTTTACGCCGTTTCAGCCGGCCTGCGTTCGAACTCCCGGGTATCCCATATGGTCCTCCCAAGCACCGCCAGGAAAAATTCCAGGAGTGCAGAAAGCCAGGATTAACCCTGAGCATCGCTGCAGTGTGACCCAAAAAGAAAATGAGGCGCTAGCTAAACAGTATAGCGGTTTGGGTGCCTGTTCTGGGTATGCTGCAGACCTAGGGTTTGATCCCCAGCACCCTATGAAGGGGTCCTCTGGGAAGGGAGGGAGTGGGAGGGAGGAGGAGGGGGAGGAGTGAGGAGGAGGAGGAGGAGGCTTTATGGAAGGAAGGAAGTCAAAGAGGAGGTGGAAATCGATAGCCTTCCAGGAGGAAGGGTTTGCCTTGTATCGGGTCCGACCCGGTTCATCCCCAGTGATCCTGATATGGTCCCTGGAGCACACCACAGGAAAGTACCTTGAGTGAAGTTTGCAGGGAGGCACCCCTGAGCATTGCCGTGTGTGAATCTAAAAAAGAAAAATAAAAATAGTGAAGTGAAATGAAAACTATGATGGCTTTGCTGGATTGAAAGGCCTGGAGTGTGGGCGCATGGAGCCCCTGACCGCGGCGCATCACCGAGCTCTGAAGGAGAAGGCAGGTCCTCCTGCCCGGCCCCACACCCAAACATGGATTTTTTTTTTTTGCGTTTTTAGTCACATCCTGCAATGCTCTCATGGTTTCTCCCGGCCACTCAATGCACTACTCCTGACTTCGTGCCCGGGGACTATATGGATGCCGGGATCGAACCCGACTGCCGCCTCAGCCAGTCGTGAGGCAGCAAATGCCCTACCCGCGGGCCATTGCCCGCCCCCAAACATGGAATTTTAACAGTACTTAAGTGTGAAGCTATTAAGGCATCTCTTGCTTTACCCACTAAGAGGTGTGGAAACGGATTTCAGGCGCTACAGAGTAAAGCAGAGTAAAGCTGGCACAGCTGACCTTGGTACTTTGAGCCTCAGTAGCACATGGGGCCCGAGCTTGCTAGATGTGGATCCTGGAGTGAGAGACTCAGATTCCAAGCACCAAGTGGGGTGGACTCCTAAGGCAAACATCATTTAAAACCAAACAAAACATGGAGCTGGAGCAATAGCACAGCTGGAAAGTGTTTGCCCCCATGGGGTTCGATCCCATATTGACGGTCCTCCCCAAACACCGCCAGGAGAACCTGGAGGTCAGAGCCAGGAGGAACCCTGAGCACGCTCCAGTGTGACCTAAAAGAAACAAACAAAACTGGAGTGCTTGCTGTGGGGGCTGGAGTGAGCCTAGCAGGTAGGGGCTGAGACGCTGGCCCAGGTTCATCCACAAGAAACCTTCATTGTCCCAAAGCCAGGAGTGCCCCCGAGCAGAGGCCAGATGCCCCCAAGCAGAGGGCCAGGAAGCCCCCTCAGAGCAGAGGGCCAGTAGTGCTCTAAATATTAGCCAGGAGTGCTCCCTCGGGAAAGCAGAGGGCCAGGAGTGCTCCCGGAGCAGGCGTAGCCAGGAGTGCCCCCAGCAGAGGGCCAGAGTGCTCTGAGCAGAGGCCAGGAGTGCCCCCGAGCAGAGGTGGGCCAGTGAGTGCCCCCAGCAGAGGGCCAGTAGTGCTCCTGAGTGCAGAGTGGCCAGGAGCCCCTGCCACAAATAGGAGTGTCCCATGCCGCATGTGGCCACCAAACAAAGGCGTGGGGGCAATTTGCCGTGCTTGGGTGACTCAGGGAGCGGCCTCGAGTCGGGCAGCGCGAGGCCCGGCCCGCCTCCCCGCGGGTGCCCACTCCGAAAGAGACATGCCCGACGCCTCAACACACCTCCTCCGCGGCACCACCCGCGGGGACTTTATGCTCTTTGGCCACTGGTCATCGCTGCGCCTGGAAACCCCCACGGCTAACGGGGAGCGGCTTCCCCAGGCCGTAGCCCCCTGCCAGACGCAGGAGCCCTGCAGCGCCCGACGCGCTGGCACGTCGCCCTGCCGTCGGCCCCATGCTCCGCGCTGCGGAACGTCCGGGGCGCCACGCACGAACAGGCCGTACCAGGAAGCCAGCCAGCCTGAGCCAGACTCCTGGGGTCCTCCTGAGGCTCCCTGCAAAGGCGCCCCCCGCCCCGCCGCCTCCTCCTCGGCCCCAGTGGAGTGCCCCTGGGTGCGCCATGCCCCGGATATGCAGCCGTTGGGACCCGCTCCCGGCGATCCTGGTCTCCTGCTCCAAGGCCCCGCGTGGCCGGGCCTCCAGCCTGGGGGTTCCACGTACTTCAATCGCCCTGCCCCTGGAAGCAAAGCGCGCGCGGCGCGAAGCATACTGGGAGTTGTAGTCCGCCGGGGGGTCGCCGCTTAACGGGGCGCCAAAGACAAACTACATCTCCTGGGGTGTCCTCATGGCGCCTGTTAGCCCGCGCCGGCCTGACTCGCGGCTGGCGCGGTTAGTTGGCGTCTGCCATCCTGTGTCCTCTGCGGGAGGACCGATCGCTGGCGGGCTGAGGAAATGGAGACCAACGGAACTGCAGCTAGAGCACTCAGAAACTCTTGCTCCATTTCTTGAATGTGGCGGCAGCGCACGGGGGCGGAGCCCAGAGCGGTAAGTGCGATGGCCATTGTTTCGGAAAGCCAAGTGGCCCTGTGGCTGGACAGTGAAGCAAAAGGAAAATGAGCAATGCGTCCCACAGACTTTGGTGTTAATCGGGATTTTATTGCGTTTAATTTACATGCCGTGGTTTGGCTGCAGACACGTTGGGCCACTGCTGTCCAAAGGTGGTGGCCGGTGACCTTCCTGCCTGCTATATCCCCCGCCGTGTCAGTCGGGGGTGGGCAGTACCGCGGAATAAACGCATGATAGGGAAGGGTCATTACGGCGCTGGCACGTGATAGGGCCAAGTGGAAACGTCGTGGCGCCCCGCTCAAGGACATGGATGAGCAACGGGATGTCTGTTGATCTGGTGATCTAGGAAGGGTCAAACTCAAACCACATCAGTCAACGGGGACGAGGGAACGTACTGCCCCCAAACACGAGCCATTGCCTTGAAGCCATAGTACTTCTCAAACAAAACAGGGTTCACAAAGAGAAGCCAGTTGGCCGAGTAATTACAGAAAGAGTAGGGGCTGGAGCGATAGCCCAGGGCGCTTGCCTTGCATGTGGCTGGCCCATGTCGCCCGGTTTGATCCCCCGGTATCCCATATGGTCCCCCCGAAAGCACCGCTTGTGAGAAGTTCTGAGCACAGAGTCAGGAGAAACCCGAGTACTGCCGGTGTGACCCAAAAAGCAAAAAAAAAAAAAAAGTATTTGTTAACTCATCTATGAAGCAGTTTGGGCCAAAATAGCCTTTTGGCTCAAAAGTTCCCAAATCACGGGAATGGTAGAGGTAATATTTTCCACGCTGGCTGAACTCAAGGCTCAATCCCTGAAATCCCCTACAGTCCCAGAGAGACCTTTTGCAGAGTTTTTCACAGGAGGAAGTGCTGAGCACCACGGCTGTGGCTCCAACTCAAAACAGCAAAACAACCCAAAGCCTTTTGGGACGGAGGAACCTGCAGGTAGAGAGAGCCAACACCCGTGACGTTTTTCTCCTGCTGCTTGCTGTCAGACCCAAGGAACGCAGAGAGGGCGGGACAATTTCAGTAAAGGTCATTCAGAGGCGGAACCAGACACCAGCACTTTATTTTCACTTCTGGCAGTGACTTATGGACGTGAATCAAACCCGGTCGCAGGGCGCAAGGCAAACGCCTACCCACTGGCTACCGCCCAGCCCCGCCCCAGCACTAAAGCAAAAGCCGCCTGACTGACCTGCTCTGACATTCCAGACAGCCGCTACCTCGGCAGTATCTGGGGTCACCATGTTCAAAGTTTTCCTGTGGAGATAGCTGTCAAAAGGTCTTCCTCGTACCCTCACCCTCTTCCTAATAAGGTGGAGCAGAGAAAAAGAACTACCTGGAGCACAGCAAAGTGCCTCAGAATTCCCCAAAAAGCAGCACCCCCTTCCTGAGCCTAGCTCCGTAAGACATCCATTCGGAAGGTCGTAAGTGCTTGCCTTGCGCGAGGTGGGTGGTAACTCCAGGCCCAGAGATGGTCCACTCCATCCGCCTCACGCGCCCTCAGGAAGCCGGTGAAGTCGCGAGGCTGCAGTACCACTCGGGCAGAAGCTGTTACTCCGGCTGGGCGGTCGGGAGGACGCGCAGGCACCGCGTGCTCGGGTCATCAAGGGCCCAGGTGGCACATCCTCGCCACGTAGGTGCTAGACGCACCAAACAGACTCCAAGCACTCGAGGAAGACCAAGAACATCTCACACGCAGCCTGCCTGGGCACCTGCTCACAGCGGCTTGGTGGGCCTCCATCTAGCTAACAAAGACTCTACCAAGACTGCCTCGCCATCATTTTGAAATTTATTGATTTTTTGGTGAGGACGCCCTGCTGCAGCGACACACACACTTGCAGTGATGTTTGCCGTCTCAGAGACGGGGTCCCGATGAAGCTCTGAGCAGCCACACGCATTTCCACGGTCATCCTCTACGCCTTGCTACGCAACCGTAGCCATCACACGTGATCTTGGGTCGGGCAGTGGGCTTTCTCACCTGCAGGCTCTGGCAGCTCTACAGCAAGTGTAATGGTGTGGCACCCTCTTGCAGAGATTAAGGAGGTTTTAGTCTTTGATCACACTGAATTAAGCTCAAGACATAACGTCCCATGTTAACGTAAAAATAGTAGCAAATGTCAGGTTTTAGATTTTAAATGAAACTCAAGATGCTAGACTGAAGGAGCCCGACTGCTGAGCGCCTGCTGAAAACCGCTACGATAAAGGCGCACGGCACCGCTTTATCAGCACGCCTGATCGCAAAACATTTTCAGATATTAATTTAGGGAGTAAAATATTTGATCACTCATTTTTAAAGTAAGTCTTAAGTAGGCTATCATCAAACACTTTATAGTTACTGCATGGTTCTAAAACTACTGTCAAGATATATCCCAGTAATCAACACAGCGCTTTGTCCGGTCAGCTGATAATTACGGGTTAGTGGAAGATTAAGGCTTGTCAGTACTTTTTCTTTTTGTTCTTCTGTTGTCGGTACTTTGCGGAACCCAAAAGTATCCTATTACCAGTTCACTGGGTAGTTCCACGACAGGCCCCAAGATGATAATTCTACCCCACTGACCTCAAGACTGACCTCTAGGACGACCGACTTTGAGGCATCTGTCACAAGGTAAACAGGTTACATAAATCAACCTCCAAATGTAGAACAATGATTTTCAGAAAAATCTAAGAGGTACATGTAAAAAGGATAGCTTTGGCTTGATTGTGCAAATTAGGTTTTGATTGAACGGGCAATTTTTACAATCTGATAAAGCTCTCAGGAAACACTGAAAAACAAAATAAATCACATTTAGACCAAGAAACAGCATTCTGCGGAACTCTTCTTGCTTTAGCTCTGGTCTCAATGACTATTTTCTAAAAAAGTACAATATTCCATGCACTCCTGTGTGGTCAGAGCTAGCCCAAACAGAGCTTTGATTTCAATTCCAAATCTCAAGAGCCTGTGCAGGGAAAGCCAAGAAGAGGAAGACGAGAGACCAGCACAGGGGGCCAATCTGCCCCGCACCAGCTCACATGACCTACTGGCTAAGTTTCTGGTCTCAACCCCGCTTTGCAGCCAGGCCGCCATCCTAGGGCAGCAGGGCAAGCAAGTCTCCAGCTCACTGAAATGCCTTGGCTTAAAGACATGTTGGACTCAGTGACTAACCATTGAGATGGAAGAAAAAAAAATCCTCCTGCTAATGTGAAAGTCCCTGGGCTCAGCAGAGAGCAGCCACCCACGGCGTACCCTTCCTGACCGCCTACTGGTTGGTCTCCTTTAGGTTAATTGCACTTAAAACACATCTATTTTTTTTTTTAATTCTTGAAAAACTGTTCATTTTCCCTTCATTTATCAAAGAGGAAGGGCTCTGCTCCTCACTGACCAGAGCGCCTGAGAGTCTGCTCCTCACCCTGCGTAGGTCTGCCAGAGGGGGGAGAGAGGCGCCGGCACTTCAGAGCTTGGATTTCGACTGCATCGGCTTCAGGTACTTGTAGAACGACTGCGGACCTTGAGGTAAAGAGGAGCAGGCTGATGAGCGCCGTACAAGAAAAGTCCTTGTTTTGTTTTGCGGTCACCCCGATGCCACCCTCAGGGTAAAGTGACTTGGCTCTGCACTCAGGAGCCAAATGAGACAACAACAATCAAGCCAGGCTAGCAGAGGGCCAGTTCCTGTCTCGCTGCCGCCTGTCTCTCGGGCTGCTCCCTACTCAGCAGTGCTCAGGGTTACTCTCGGCTAGCACTCGGGGTTCATTCCCGGGCGGTGTTTAGGGCCCAGATGAGACATCAGGGGTCGAGCCCAAGCTGGTCGCCATGCAAGGCAGTGGTCCTACCCGACCGCATTCTATTTCTAAGCCATAAAATGTGAGCGTGAGTGTGTGTAGGTTCGACCCCGGCCGCTTGGCTAATTACATGGGGTCCTAGGCTTGGCTGGGTAAGGCTGGTGCCTTACCCCCTGGTTATCTCCCTGCTGGAAAGCAGGACCCCCTCGTGTTTTGGGCCACATAGCTCTGGTGGCTCAGGGAAAGCGACTGGTCACAGCCCTAGGACTCCTGATTCCTCCTGGGCCAGGCGAGCCAGCCCTAGAAGCATTACCTCGGTTTTGTTCAACGGGATTCTTAGCCTACTCAAACATGTTTTCGTACACGCGCTCCCATCATAGCTACCGAGCACGGAGCGCAGAATCTCATCTCTATAATCAAACGCATCCACCAAAGCGACAGCATCGTGACGGATCGCCGTCAGCAGCTCCTTGATGCGCCGGCGATCTGGGACATCTGAGAGCTGTCAGGACGCCTCCCGAGTCAAACGTGCAGCTCAGCCCGCTGGCACCCAAAGAAATGATTGGTCAAGTCACCCCACCTTCCGGGCTGCAACAAACAACATCCACTACACGGTCCTGAGGAACCCCGGCCTTCTAATGATTCCAGATTGAACTATGGAGACAAGAGATTCCGAGACCCACCTGATAGACTTCTCCTGAATCTGTCTGCGAAAGTTTACCTACTGCAGAGTGGCGGTAAGGCGTAGGCAGAGGACAAGTTCGCGGGTGTGGAGCAAAGGCTCAGCGGGAAAACGGGCGGCGCGTTGGGCATGAAGCAGCGGCCGCCACCGAGAAAGCAGCACCACCCACCTCACTCGCCTCGCACGAGGTCGATGGAAGTTAGGTTCCAGGCCACCTCCCTGCTGCGCGGCTCACTTCAGCCTGAAGGTTTCTGGCAGCGGTTTCCACTAGGCTGCCTAGTCAAGAAAAGGCCGCTGAGGAAGTGCCGCCGCTGTAGGCCACACCCCCTTCCCGCCTCGGCCACACCGCACCCAGGAGCACACACCTGGCCGCCCGAGTCTCTAGGCCTCCACAAGGCCATCGGGCTGTTGATGTCCACCACGGCGGGCCGCATGGGCCACCTGCTGCGGCTGGAAGCGCTGGCTGGGCAGGTCGTTGAGGCTACGACACCATGCCGCCCCACCAGCTTGCCCGGCTCACCTGCTCGCAGCTCTGGATCAGGAACCTGAAAAGCACCAGGTCCGCGGTCCACTGCCGCACCTCCACGCCGCAGCCCAGTGGAACAGAGCGCCCAAGTACCAGAAGTTACCAAGAGGGCCTCGTCCTGGCGAGGCCGGGCCACAAGATAAAGGGCAAGTGAGGACCAAGCTGTCAAGGGCGGACACGCGCATTCCCTGTGGACTGCCCCCCCCTAGCCCTCCTGGCAGCACTGCCCGTGGCACTCACCTGGTCACCTGCATCATGACGGTGTTCTCGCTCTCAAAGGTGCAGGTGGGGTGAAGGTACGCAGATTTGTGAGATCCCACTGCAGTGTGAGTAGCCATGCTCCCGGCCACAGGCCATCCGGCATTCTTCGATGGTCAAGATTTGTCATCAGGTGTAAAGCCAGGCCGGCAGTGAGGGCGTGGAGCTGAGGGTAGTGGAGTGCCGCTCAGAACCTACGTGGCAGGAAGGTGTCCCGGCCTCCACCCACTTACTCCTTCCTTCTCCCGCCGAAGTCTCTCGCTACGGGACTCCCTGAGCTACCAGTACACTCCAACATTCTGACCAACCCGGACAGAAGGTGCAACGCGGCCGGGGTCACACAGCAAGTCCCACTCATTTGCAACTCTGGTTCCTTTGTGTGTGTGTGGGGGTTAGTGGCAGTGCCTCAGGGGCAAGCTCCTGTCTACGCTCAGGGGTCAGGCCGATAGGAGGCCGCTCGATGGCCACACAGCAAAGCCCCTCCCCACTTGCCTCCCTCTCTGCACCCTAGCACCTCCCCATTCCTATTTTTTTTGCTTTTTTTTTTTATTTTTAATTTGCTTTTGGATCACACCTGGCACTACTAGGCTTACTCTTGGCTCTGAACTCAGGAAATACTCTGGGCGGTGCCAGAGGACCATATGGGAAGCGATCTTGGCTCTGCGATGCAAATCGCCCCCCCATTTTTTTTCTTTTTTTTTTGGGTCACACCACAATGCTCAGGGTTACTTCTGGCTCTACACTCAGGAATTACTCCTGGATTGCTTGGGGGACTATATGGAATGCAGGGGACCCAACCCGGCTCGCCGCATGCAAGGCAAACGCCTACCTGCTGGACTATCATCTGGCCCCCCTGGCATTTCTTTTTTTTTTTTTTTTTTTGCTTTTGGCGTTACACCCGCGTCAGGGGTTTCTCCTGGCTCTGAACTCATGGATCTCTCCTGGTAGTGTTCGGGGACCAATGTACTCGTTGCACCCGCGCCGCGCAGGCCGTTAGCGTGCGTCAACGCCCTCCCGCTGGGCCATAGCTCCCGCCCCCCAACATTTAATTAAAACCGCCCGCGGTGTGGGCGTTTTGCCGGTGCACGCAGCCGGCCTGTGCCGCCCGGTTCGATTCCCGGCATCCTATATGGTCCCCGAGCACCACGTGAGTACCCGAGTGCAGAGCCGGAGCACCCCCGGCATGCCGGTGTGACCCGGAAAACCAAAAAAAACTGCTTTATTGTTTGGAGTATATGGCTGCTCTCTAAGAAAGTCCAATGTCTGGTTTTCGGCAGGCATTTTCTCCCACAGAGGACAGAAGGGGCTTCGCCATGTGGGGGAACGTGCTCGGCAGCTTGCTCAGGTCTCCCCTGGTCGATGTCCTCGTTCACCTGAAGGTAGGTTCCTTTATGTACGCACACAAACTGGAAGGCGCGGCAGTGGCCAGGACTGGAAAGAGTTTGTACTGCTGGGTTTGAGTTTAGAATCTGTGGCTCTGGGTCACTGGGGCACAGGAGAAAAAAAGGTGAACACGCAGGAAGGAACAGGCGAGCACGCTGGAAGGAACAGGCAGCACGCAGGAAGGAACAGGGGAACATGCGGTGGGAAGGAACCGCAAACACGGAAAAGAACGGACCACACGCGCGAAGGTACAGGCAAACACGCGCGTGAAGGAACAGGCAGACAGGGAAGGGAACAGGCGGACACGCAGGGAAACGAGGCCAGGTCCTAGCACAGCATTGTTACACACAGGCTGGCCTAAAACCACGATGACCCCGGGAGCCCCTCTTTCCACAGAGGGAAAAAACAAGGGTCCAGAGGCGTCTGCGACCTAATACGGCCCCAAAGCAGCACCCCCCCGACTGAAGATGGCTGCTCTCTAGTCCTCCTGGGCGGGCTGCAGTACTGAGCCGCGCAGCTGCTGTGCCCCTTACTTAGTCTTCCGAACAGGATGAACCGCTACGAACGACACCCCAGGCACTGCCAGCGCCTCCACGCTTTCTAGGCAAGTCCCCAGAACAGTCCTGAACAAGGTCTCACTCAGCAACACGCCAGGAGCAGGAGAGCAGAGGCTGAGCACGAACTCTGCCGGAAGCCAAAGGTTTGCTCCTGACAATTTTTTTTTTTTTTTTGGGTCACACCCGGCAATGCTCAGGGATTTCCTGGCTCTCCGCACTCAGGAATTACTCCTGGCGGTGCTTGGGACGCACATGGATGCCGGGATCGAACCCGGCGCCTCCCGCTGTGCAGTCGCCCGCCCCATTCGGTCTTGCTTGGGTTCTGACTCCCCCAGCTCTCCCTCGGGCTAACTGTCGGCTCGGCCCTCAGGGGAACACATGTGGTGCTGGCGGTGTAACCGGCCGGCCAGGGCAAGACTACGCGCGCTCTCTGCGCCATCAGCTGAGTAAAGCCCGAGGAGCAGAGCGCAGGAAAGAGCAGCCGGGCCTAGGCAAAGGGGGCCCAGGTGAAGTGGGGGCTCACCCAATCCTAGCCCCAGTGACGACAGGCAGATCTTTCAAAATGCCTTCAGCCTCCTGAGCCTTTACAGGCCGACTCAGGTTACCACTGCTGCCCATCAGCCACTATTACCCCCCGGCCCTCAGTCTGAGCAGCTGAGGGTCCGCCTGTCTCCGATGCCCCTTACCCCGGCGTATTTCTGACTGACGCCACGCGCTCAGTAATCGATCGCGATGGTGCAAGCCTTGGACGCAGTGTAGCGCCGTGTTCACCAGGAAGGACCTATGAACACCATAGTCCCATAGGTCAGCTTGTTGCTCACGGCTTCACATATGTGCCTTAGGCTTCACCTGGAAAGAGATCAGGAACACATCACTCGTTGTGTCTAAGGCAAAAGCTTACGCCCACTGACCCACAGGCCCGCAGTCCGAGCAATGGCGCAGCCTCCGGACCTGCCGAAAGCCTCGGAGCCCGGGTCCAAGCAGCTGGGAACAGACACATGTCTGCACCCTGGGGACAGCGTCTGGCCCTGCGGCGCGTCCTGTGCACACACTTTCCACGGTTTCATCAGCATGTTCTCCCCTGGGAATGTGGTAATTCGTCCATCTTCAGGTAGCCGTTGTCCATCTCATCATAGCCAAACTTGGGGTCGATGTCTCCAATGGTAATGCCTACCACGGTGAAAGGGGTCACAAGATCTCGCTCAACACAGCCTTCCTCTTGTGAAAAACGGTTTGCAGAGGAAAAGTGATTGGTTTAATGTTCACTGCACCCGCAGAGACGAACAATCCTAACCTGGAAAGGCTTGTGGGTCCTCATTTCACGGATAGGCACAATGAAGGCATGCAACCCGTAGCTCTTCCCCTGAGTGACGAGGGGCAAGAACGATGGCATGGTTGGACGTCTTCCCAACTGCACGAGAAAAGGCAGAAGGGAGCGAATGGTCTTCCGTCCAATGGACAGGAACAACAGGAGAAACAGAACAGTGGCCTGTAAATAAAAAGCATGCCTGAGCCCGGCTGCGGGCGGTGGATGAGCGTGGCGCTCCCGACGCTCTAGGACTACATGCGCTTCTGACACCGCATGGGGTCACCCTTGTAACAGAGCTTCTGAACAACTCTAGGTGTGGTCAAAAAAAAAAATAATAAAATAATTCTAGTTACTGGCGCCACTGAGCAAGTCGATGAATAACGGATTCTAAGTGATCAAGTGAAGAGAAGAATAAATAAAATCAGGGCCAGAGTGATAGTCCAGCTAGGAGGCTCAGCACACGTGTCGATCTGGGCTCGATCCCAGATCGAACTCTATGGTTCCCTGAGCAACGCCAGGAGTAATTCCTGAGTGCAGAGCCAGGAGTGACCGAGAGCTTTGCTGGGTGTGACTCAAAAGGCAAAACAAACAAACAAACAAATAAATGTACGAATGAATGAATGAATGAATGAATGAATGAATGAATGAAATTCTGCCCAGAATCTTTTCTGAAATAACTCTACTTGGGCTGATACAATGGGGCCGAACAACACAGCGGAGGGCATACGCCTTGCAGCTGCCAACCCGGGTTCAATCCCTGGTATCCCTATAGTGGTCTCCTAGGCACGGTGCCAGGAGTACTTCCTGACATAAAGCCAGAGTAACCCCCTGAGCACGCAGAGTATGACCCAAAAAGAAAACAAAGATGTTACTGAATTTAATTTTTAAAGTGTATGTGTGCATATACGCCTAGATAGAAAATATAAACAAATTAAGATATGCAAAGTATTGATCAGACAGCAATTCTTTTCTTTTTTCTTTCGCTTTTTGGGGTCACAC